>JABSTQ010000683.1:0-61733 GCA_013358835.2 Ixodes persulcatus
TAAATTAGTTTCATAAAGTGTGTTGAAGAGCATTGTGTACTAAACTGAAGCTTGGCTGGTTTGGCTTCGTTTCATTTTAACATGGCGGCGGCCACCACCGTTGTGCCATTTACCGTGCTCGACCTATTTGCTGTACGTTGGTTGTCCTGATATCCACCTCCTGCGATCCGCATCAGCCACAAGCATGCTGGCTAAGTATTGTGTGCTCGCCGGAAAGAATATCCAGTCTTCTTGGAAGCGTTGCTCGAACGTCGTCGGCACCAGGAACCGACTCGGCAAGCCTCACGTCGCTGCTTTGTTCCTCCACCGTGGTTCCTCCACTTTTCCGGCGATGGATCCTTACAGCCCTGGCCTCAGCCCTACATGAGGTAGCCGGTGACAAAGAATCTACGACAACATGGTGTCTTTGGAATGCGATTGCTGCGATCAGTGGCTCTTAAAACCTCAGTAGCCCCCTTCAATGGTGAACTCTTCGATGTGAACGCCTTTACCTTCAGTGTCCGGAGACTGCTGCAAACCTCCGACGAGAGCGGACGTCTTCTCCGGGCTCCGCAAACCCCAGAGAACTGTATGTGATCCTGGTGTAAACATCGCCTCGCTCCGTCGGCCTGCCGCAGCACATCCGCCGAGAGATCGGCTCGCTCGAGTCTCGTTCTGCGAGCGGCGCGCCCGTTTCTGCCTCGAATATTGCTACAGCCGACACCGCCGCTTCGCAGCTCACCAATATCCTGAGCCAGGACATGAAAATCCCCCTAGAGGGAGACGACCTAGGTGGGAAATGGATCACCCCTGGAAAGCCCCGCAAATCTCGTCTTCCGGCTGACCCTAACCCCGAACTTCACATAGTTATAGTGCATCTCCCAATCCTTCTTTCTGGCGCAGCCTCTTAACATTTTGCCGGCGTTCTTACAAGCCGCACAGTTCCCTGCTCATACATGTGCCGACAAGTCGCTTCACCTCTGTCAAAATAACCGTCTCGCCGTCCTCTGCACCCATCACGAAGCGATCGTCAACTGGCTACTTCGCATCGCCAGCATCACCTTACAAAACACTTCCCTTCCCGTTCACTCCTACACTCCTACACATAGCTGCATGGATGCCAGCCTTCCCACGGCACCAGCACCCCTATTTACATTCTCTACATACAAAGTGCAGTAAATATATCATACATATATTTAATTCGAATAAGGGAGAAAGAAAAATACTTTATTATTTGGGACACTGAGACGTTTATTCTGGCCGAATGAAACGAATATTATGTTGGCCAATTTTATTTTCTTCCCATTCCACACGTTATTTAGTCGTAATAAACACCAGATATGCCCAGAATTATTTTTGATCATTAAAAAAAAAAAAAAAAGCATGACGGAAATTTCTTTATAAGAAGAAAAAGAAAACCTTTTTGTTTTATTTCATGTTTCTATACTTTCAGATAATTAATCCACCACCTTCGGGCGTCTCTGTAGTAAATCGTAGCGTGATGCAGGTCACTTTAAGAGGGCCAAGGAAATATAGTGAACGCCTTAGAAGGGTCAAGCTGGCAAGCCGAGAGACTGACGTTTATGAAGAAAGGACGAAAGGGCTGTCGTGATACACATCCATTGCTTTACTTATCCACAAGCTCCATAGTTGACATAACCACCACCTCTCCCCTCAGACCTTCCTGGTAGAGGGAAGTGAATGTATTCATGTGAATAAAAAACAAGCTAAACAAGTACATTCTATTTATGGTCGTCTTTCTATGGATCACATTTTACATTTAGGTTTCCAAGATTTTCCGTTTTATGGAGTTAGCAGCTGCTACAGAAAAGCTTAATCGAAACGCTTCCATCTTTATAGGGCAAAAGACATGAAATCCAAAAATTACACCATCTTCCCGAGGGGAACCATGGGGTGATGCGGAGCATCGTGTTGGTTCCGAGGAAAGAGTCAGTTGCGTGCTGACGTCGAGAGATGGCGCCACCGACTGCCCTAGCGTTACCCCCTACGCGAGCCTTCGTCGCGGCTCGCGGCAGAGAAAGTTGGAACGCTCGCCGCTCGCCGTTTATTTTATTTTTTTCACACTTGAAGGAGAGGAGACAAGAGGAGGAGAGTTGCGCGTGCGCGCGCGGTGTGAGGAGAAGCCAACGCACGCGCAGTGCACGCAGCTGGTAGAGAGAGAGAGCGGAGAGAGTAACGCGCAGCTGTTGGAGAGAGGGAAGGAGGAGAGTTGCGCGTGCGTAGTTCGAGTGCCGACTACATCGCGGACGCGGGACATAGACCGCGCAAGAGATGCTCCGCATCTAAAAAGTAGCATAGCATATATTTTCATTTTCCTTGCCATTTTTTGTACCTTCACGCTACGTTTCAATAAAATCTGAAACTAAAATAGTGTTCTACATTTTCTTGCAATGTTTGCAAAAATGTTATACTCCTTTTCAAAACGTTATACCAATAAATTGTTACTGTACGTGGCGTTTCATCGTAAACTTCAAAACAATGTTAAAAACACAATATTGTCAAATAATTTCTTAAATGTTCGTATTTGGAACAATTATTCAAAGTTTGAAAAACAGATATGTGATCAAACCAATACATTATTTCAGTGTTACTATTTATATCATTTATTTACTATTTTGCATTGACTGTTATGTTTCCTTGCAAACTTCAAAATAACATTGGAAATATATGTTAAAATGTTATTTTGATGTTACTTCCTGCAACACTATTTCATGGTTCTGCATTCACTGTTACTATGTTTCATTGTAAACTTCAAAATAATGTTAGGAGCATAATGTTACTAAATGTTACTTTAATGTTAGTGCTCATAACATTGCTTCACAGTTATGTATTGAATGTTGTTAAAACGTTTTGTACACAACAATATCGTTGTATGTTTAATTTGAACGTTACACTAACATTGAGAACATACCTAAAACGTTGTGTGTTCTATGTGAACGTTGCTGTAACATTTACACCTAACACAAAACGTTATTTAAACTTACACAACAAAAAATTAATGTTATTATAATGTTTTGTGCTACCTGGGCAGTGATTTGTCGATGGAACGAGGAGTGAGGTCGGGCTTTTCCACGCTCGCTGACGTGCACGAGTGGGAATGGATAGGTGTTGGTTGCGTTTTCGAAATTAATTCAATCGAGTCTGTAGCCAAAGGGAATGGCTTCGCGCCAGTCGAGGGGATGCGCGGGAGTTTTTGGACAACTCTCACCTCGACTGTAGCTGCTGTAGCGGCCTAGTGTCCGATCGTGATGGTCGCTTGGGTGGTACCTAGCGGGTGCTGAGCTTCGCCGAACGGTCCTTCAGCAAAACATCGTCGTCGGGTGTGACGCAGAAACTGTGGGACCGTGCGAAGTCCTCTGAAATGAGTGTGGCCGCAGATCCGGTGTCCCAGAGCGCAGTAGTCTGCAGGCCATTGATGATCGCGGGAAAGGAGATGTTTTTCGCCGAATCAGCGCAGGCGAAAACTAGACTGTTGACATAATATGTTGCCTTGTTGGAAGTCGCGGTGCGGTGTGGTGGGTGACTTTGCTTTCGTTGGACGGCGGCTGACTTCTGCTCCTCAGTGCGTGTGTCCAGTTCGGAAAAGTCTTTCGCGCGATGACCTTTATTGTATACACCTTGCACATGTGTCCGATGGCAATCTGGCGGGCGGTGTCGTGGTCTTCGATGGAGATCTGTGAGATAGAGCTGTCCCGTCTGTTGTTGGATGCGGTCTTGCCTTGGTTAGTGCTGGGTGTTGTAGCTTCGGAATTCGTACTTGCGTTCGTGTTACGTAGCTGCGAAAATCGGAGATAGACCCTCGGTGCAAGTCGTAAAATGCAGAGAGCATCGGTTTCTGCGCGTTTGTTCGAGTGCCTTCGATCAAGCAGTCGACGATGTCTGCGTCCGTGAGTGGGTACTTTCTTGATACGTTGCAGGCGGGCGTACATATGTCTGCGTCTGCGAGACTTTCTCCTTGCTGCCGGGTCCGGGCGTTCACGTGGGAGACCCATGGGCGAAAGAGAAGAGGCTTGTCGAATCCCGATTTGATTGCTGCTGTCCACTCTGCCCAGTCTGAGTCTCGTGTAGTCGGTGCGGTGCCATTCGGAGGCTCGTCCGCGGAGGCGTGATATCACAACGCTCAATATCGCTAGGTCGTTCCAGGCTGAGCGGTCTCTCATCGACTGGATGGCAGCGAGCCAATCTTCGAAGCTTTCTGTCTCTTTGCCCGACTAAGTCGGGAGCGTTGAAGTCAGGTCCGGAGTACTAGTGATGTTCATCGGGTTAACGCTAGGAGGTGACGTAACTTGCCGTTCCAGGAGTCGCGCAATCATCTCGAGGGCAGAGGCCAGGGCTGTCGTAGTGGTCGTGGCATCCGTTGGACTCTCCGTGGTGTTGGGTGAAATCGGGGCCGTTGATCGTGAGTTCCGTTGGTTGTTGCTGTCCTCCGTCCGGCGATTTTTCGATGTCACTGTCCGTTGCCAACGTATTCAGTGCGAGATTGGTTTGGGCTTTCCTCGTCGCCATCTTAGAACGGAATGAACGGTTTTGTAAACTGTAAAACGATTCAATGAAAACTTTAAGAAATAATTTGATACAAGGGGGCTATATTCGCGTCCGTTTTCGTTCCTGTCGTAGTTGAATCTGTCTCCGTCTCGTTCGCTTCCTGCTGCTCGTGGTGTTCCTTCTTTCCCATTCCCACGCCGCCGGCGTGACGGCATCGGGGGTCGAAATCGAGCTGGTTGGGTTCCGATCGCATCGTCTGGTCGAGGCGGGGAAGGCTCACCTTACGGGTCTTGACCGCTAGCATAATCGCTTACAGTATGCATCGGTCAAACAGGACAATCCATCAATGAAGGAATGCGTGAGCACAACCTACCTTTCCTTGTTTAGACAGTGTCATTAGCATCTTTAAAAAAAAAACAAAAAACATACATACAAATTACTGGAAAACGCTAACATTAAATAGAGGGGGGAATTGCTAGAGGGTTATGAATGGACGTGTATAGAATCAATTTTTAAAGTAGAAACCAACCCTTTTTTTTTTTTTTACTTTGTAAAGCGCGAAACCCATGTACGACGAAACCGTCCGATCCGACGTCCGATCAGGCAATACGACGGTCGGAGGCGAGGGTTTTCAACACTCTCCTGTGCTACGAAAACCCTCGCCCCCCAAGGTCATTCCGGCAGTCCGGACGTCGGATCGGACGGTTTCGTCGTACATGTGTTTCGCGGAGGGGCAGCTTTCCCCCTCCTGACAACCACCATGAGAAAAAAACAAAACAATGAAGGACATAGATAACTGACAGTCGGTCATTCCCAAATCTAATAGAGTGTAAAGGACACTCAACCAAGCCCTAAATTTCAGGGTCCTAATGTACCGAGACCGACTGTCTCTTCATTCTCTACTCGGGGACAACTTCGTGGGAAAAAAAAGCCAAAAACTGTGGGTTCCCATGTATTCATGCACCTTGGGCACCAGTCCAGATGAGTACATGCACTCTTCATTTTTGAGATGCCACAGAAAGTTGTCCTTGAGTATAGTTGAACCTTTCCTGCTTTGCGATTCCATGTTTTTATGTCGCAACACAATAAAAAAAAGTATTTTGTTGTTAAGCTTATTTTGGAAAAATATTTTTGAAGATAATGCAGATCCAGGCTCATTTGTTGTGGAGACACTAGAACAACCAAAACGATGGGTTTTGAAGATGCCAAAGAACCAGGAGATTCAGGAGCGAGGTTGAAAAGCCAAAAAATATAATCAGTAGCATACTGAACAACTTGAGTCGAGCACAGATGAAACCAGGGACCACTCTAAAAAGAAGAGGCAGTTTAATTCCACTTTGAACAAAAGAAAAATCTCTCGCGATGCCAAACACCCACATATATCACATGCGTAGAGAACGCAGCTCCCAGTCTTACATATCATAAAAGCCATAAATATTGCACGCAAAAGACGCAAAAAAAAAGAGTTAGTCATGTTAATAGCGCAACGGTTGCTCACTTTCACACCAGATCAATGTGGACACCAGATCAATGTGCACGCCAGATCAATCTGCACACCGGGTCGACGTGCACACCAGATCAATGCGGACACTGGTTCAGTGCACATACCAGATCAATGTGGACACCAGATCAATGCGCATGCCACACCAATGTGGACACCGGGTCGTTGTGGTCGACTGTTTGTTCCTCTAGAACGAGATCTGCAGTAGTTCCTTCCGCTTGCGATTGGAGGAGGGCATCCCGTTGTGGAGGGTGAAGCAGTAATGAGGCCTTGTTTTGATGTTCCTCTTGAAGAAGGGGCAGTCTTTGAGGTGGTTTGACATGTTGTCCTCTTCCGAAAAGTACCACTTGCTGATGGGCGTGAAGGCGTTGCTGAAGAACCACCGCTGAAAACACAACATGATCGACAAATTTAATCGTACGGATAAGAAAAACGAGGGTGCTGTTGGAACAATGAGTCTAGAGCTCCTTAATGCATTTGTTTGTCTTACAGGCAGCGTTAAACGTGCTAGTGCGAGGGTTGTGCCTCGTGTGGCCCTTGGATACAGATGGTGGCGGTGTACTCGCTTGTGGCCCGTGTCTCACACATTCACACAACAATCATTCGTGATGCTTGTATGAAATGCAAAGTCAAAGTTTTATCAAGGGGTTGCAGATAAGTGTAACAAATGGTAGTTTAAGCAGAAGGGGCAAAAGGCATCCACCCAAGCTGTCAAACTTTATTTGCATCCTTGCCCTTTTAATGTGGCACATTATTTTTTTTCCACTCGTACTTCCATTCACTCGTATGAAATCAATGTACTAATAATAAAACATTCAAGATTGTTGAGTTATAATTTTGCATGAATGTCTCTTACATTATTGGTTTTGTGAAACAGTAGTCAGAAAAGAAAGTAAAAAAGCACCAATAAAAAAATGCATATTAAATATGCATTACCTTTTGTTATATTGGCACATTCACATAACATGTGTCGAATTCTGTTTAGTCGTGCAATGATCTCGCATGTTACGCAAGGTGTGCAACCGCCTGCGGCCAACAAAGGGGCCAATCAGACAAACAAGTGTGAAGTGTGCATTTTCGGTGGGAGGCACAAAAAAATGGAGCACGCATCCCGAGCTGGTGTGGAAACCCCAATAACATTAACATGTTACAATGTTTCTATGACTCCCAGCAACTTTCTAGCTAAACTGAAAATTATATGTTCAATAATTATGGCTCGCGTGTAATAATCTTGCAAAACACCTAATTACGAGGCAGCTTTCATCAGACTAAGAGAATAAGCTACAATTGTCTTTCGACTATGAATGCAGCCTGGCGGTTCAAGCAAATGCCACCAGAGGCCGACCGCGCCAAGATTTCCCTGGCGGGCCATTCAGACAATCTTTAAAAGAGGGAGTTTACGCATCCACCGCAGTGCACTGAAAGGCTGCATTGGGCCGCACGTGGTGCTCTGGCCGCAACTGCGGCAGCGACCGCGGAAAAAAACTTTACGGTGCCGGTGTTGCCGAGGCGTCTGCTCTTCGGTCCCTGCTCGCGTGCTTCGTGCGGTGCCCACACTGTCTCGGTTGTCGGTTAAAAATAGGGTTGGAAAACGCTTCCTGAAATGCAATCGAGCTTCCTGTAGGTTCATGTAGATACTGCGACGAAAACTAAAGTGGCTTAAGAAAACATGCGCCAAGAACAACTTTAAAAAAATATATTTTGTTTTATGATTTTTGACATTGAAACGAAATTTGTATGGTGCTTAATCGTCTCTTTATAAACCTGGTATTAGATTTGATATAGCTTGTATTTTTTAGGTTTTCAAGGCAATGTATGTACATTCAGAAAAAAAAAAGTGTGTCCTTGTGGACACGTGAGGCATGGCAACGCACAAAAAAGAGGCCAAGTTAAATAAACTAATTCACTAATTTTTGAACCACGGAGTGCAATGAACAACAAACATAATGTGTGCAATGCTCCTCTCATTTTAAACCAATTAAAAACAGCAAAAAGGCCATTTCAAGGGGCTAGCAAATGTTTCTTATATTTTTCATAAATATAAAGAATATACGTTCTAATTACATCCAGATAGCTGCATTCTACATTTTCTAAAGTATAGGCATGCCAAATCTGGTTGTAATAGAACAATATTAAGAACAAAAATTCTCGTGCACAAACTGATGCCCCCAAATTACATAAAAAAAAACACGCTTGAATGTTACCATAGCTCTGCAGCTTTCGCAATACGTAAAATAATAATTTATTAATTAATTTCCGTGAGAAATAGAAGCTACAAAGGACTGCAATGGAGAGGAAACGGCTAGGCCCACTTTTCAATGTAAATATGATGGCAGGCGACGTCGCAGCTTAAGAACCACGCAGAAAAAAATGGCTCAATTTCCTGCCATTCTGAGTTGCATGGAGGTCTTCAAACGCATGCTTGACTAATTTCACGATCATAGCCGGGACTAATTATTTTTATAGTACATCAAATATAAAGATTCAAAAATAACAAAACACCATAAAACCTAAAATCACATTTTTTGCAAAATATTGCTGCTTTTCGACTTGCACCTCCCCTTAACCTCGAAAGTTTTGCTATTTTATTTCCCAACGTCCAATTGGCAAGTTCCATTTTTCTGCCAGTACTTCGTCGTATTGATATCATGTTCAAATTTCTGGGAGTGATCTGTGGATCGCGAAGCACACCAGGATTCATTCAACACTCCGATAAAACAATTTGCAGGAAGTGGATTTGCATACCGTAATATCCCAAGTCATCACCCATCCCCGAGTCATTGCCCATCCCACGGTTTGGGCGAATATCGATTTCCAAAAAAACACAGAGTGGTCGCCCACCCCTACAAATACCCCAACACTGACTCTGTGATCCGTGAACATTCATCCTACTTGAATGGTGCGGCCGCGGACCTTACGGTTGAAAGATGTCTGTGACGAAGTAAAACGAAGGAGGGAAAGACACTCTACATTGCTCACGCATTTCCTCCTCGATTTCCGCGACACCGAAGTCAGAGTAGGTGTGTGCGAAAAGAAAACGATGGAGCTAACAAAATGAAAATTTGTTTCGTTTACAAAAAAGTTTGTCTGGACAAAAAAAAAAAAGTCTGAAAGGTTACACAAGCAGTAACCCATTCAGAGATTGCGAGATCAGCGAACTCCCCTATGCCGGAATGTAACCACAGAGTGTAAGGTCAAAATTCGTCTCCACCGAACTACGGTCACCGCGAACAGATTCCTTCTCCCGGAACGTCGCAGCCGCATTCGGTAAGGTTGTGCAATGTGCGAGACGAAGTCAACCGGTAAACAAAGATTTACTGGAGGGCCGCACACAGATGTTTGTAAAGCGTTCTATTTTGAGCTGTGTTCATGGCATTGTCCATGCCATACAGCAATGCCGCCTCAACCCGCTTTGATAGCACGCCGCACATGGACGCACGCATGTACTATGCACAAAACAAGAAAGTTGCACAAGAGCCTGCTCCATGTGATTGACAAGGTGACCAACTTGGCCCGACGCCAACGCGATCGCCGGCTTTCCCACTTCCATAGTATCACTCTTCGTCACTTCTTGCGCTCGCTCTATACCCGTTTTCACCTCAAGAAAAAAGCAAGCTTTGCACATTGTTCATACGCGGCGCAAAGTAGTTCTTACGGGATTTGGTTGTCGGAGGAAAAAGCGATGCTTTTGGAGTTTTGAATGTGTACGTCTTGATAAGATAACATATATCTTATCTAAAATTCACCTACATACAGTAAACTCTCACTTGAGTGAACTTCAAGGGACCTAAAGAAATAGTTCATTTACCTGAAAGTTCACTAAACTGAATATATTCACTAGAATATGGAACAGCATAGGGCACAGCAAACATAGAGCCAAAAGTGTAAAATGCAATTTATGAAGCCATGTACAGTCGCCTTCCGATATTTCGGACCCAGAGGGGGCCCCGAAATTGTCCAAATAATCAAGCGGTCCGAAAAATCTATTTCAGCCAAAATATCAAATTTCGGTGCATATTCGACTGCACATTGGCCACTTTCCACTTTCTTGATGTCAATTTTAAGCTCTCATGCCACTTCTGCTTTATATTGTTCACTTCTCACTTGATTGTTGACCTGTTTGATCATGGCGCTGCGCCTTGTCGGCACCTTCGTTGGCACAAACAACAAAGTTGAAGTTGGCGCCATTCGGCAGAATTTGGAGACGCTTAGTCCACCAAGCTTGCTTCAATACTAAGTGTATCGGCAAAAAACCTTCGATCTCAAAGACCACAAGAATGGCAGATGGCCGCTCTTCTCGCAGTCGCACTCGGAAAACATGGACCATGAGAAGAACTGGAAGAACCACAAAAATGGGCAAACGGCGGCCATGTTGGCTATAGCGGAACCGAGAAACCCGACTATAGCCTCAACCCAGCCTGTTTATTGTGTAGGACATGGTATCGAGGCTACAGGGCAAAATCAAAGCAACCAAAATGGCTGCGACTAAGCTTGCGGCGCTATCGCAACAGCTGTTTTGTGACTGGAAATTGAGGAAATCGCACAAATTATGTCCGAAATATCGAGCAATAAGCTTTACGTCTAAAATTTCGGTCAATGTTATACATTAACTCCATGAGGTGAGAGACGGTTTGGCCAAAATGTCCAAATAATCACACGTGTCCGAAATATCGGCGTCCAAAAAATCGGTCGGCGACTCTACATAGATATATACAAAGTGCATAATTGTTACGTTGCTGCCTTTTTCATTTTGAAAAAAAATCTGCAATTTTCATTTGCGCCGGCATCCTTAAAGCGCATGAAGTAACAAAGCTGTCCAGAGAGGTATGTTTTTTTTGCACTTCCCCTGGCACAGCTTGTTGCTGCGACAAAGCCATACCGCAACGGCATCGTCCACTGGCTTGAATATCCCGTGCAGAGTCATTTCTTGTTGGGATTGAATAGTTTCTCCTTCAAGCTTCGACTTTTGCTTCACCATCGTTGACAACGTCGACGGTGGAATCCCATAGTCCTTCGCAACGTCCACTTGCCTTTGACCGTTGTCCAGACGCTGAAGGATTTTGAGCTTGTCTGATAGAGACGACCGCTTCCATTTCGTCATACTCATTACAAAAGTGGGTGCACAAACCGCCGTCCTACCCTTGTTACCCAAAAATAAGATGGCCGAACGGAACCGACGGCAAAAAAAAAACACACACCACATGGTTCGTTTTTGTCTACCGCTTTGCCTCGGCGTTGCTGTAAACGCCAACGATGATACACCGCCGATGCAGAGGCGGCGGGCATCGGCGACACCAGCACTGCAGAGCACAAAACTTCATTGAACAGATTGATAAAATAATCCTGGGTCCACCGATCAAGTTCTTCGAACTGAAATATTCGCTATTCTGAAATTCGTTTTTCGTTTGACTGAAATATTTGTGCATAGGATGCATAAGAAAACCGCCAGGGATTTTTTTAAAGTTTGTTATTCTAAAATATTCGTTAAACCGACATTCGCTCAAGTGAAAGTTTACTGTATATCTTAATTTTCCATATAAATGGGTAAATTTGTAATGCTCCGCGAGGAGTCAAACTTTTTTTACTATGGGTCTTGAGGTGAAAATGGGTATAGTTGGTTGTTTGACTTTCTTGTTAATTTTTTTTTCTTCTTTTTACAATTGAAGAGAACATTGCGCTGTTAAAAAGATGCTTTCGTGGAACAAACGTTCCCGCTGTATGCCGATCGGCAGTGTTCATCGCGGACTTTGCGAATAGTAAAATGTTCTTTCATGAGCATTTCTTGCATAAAACAATGAAACTAATTTGAGTTTTAAGTTAACTGTATCTCTTGTTCAGCCACGCTAGATATGAACAGAAAAATGTGCGTTTTGCCCATTTTTCTGAATGGGCAAAATGCCCATTCAGAAATTATGAATGTTATGAATTATGAATGGTTTATGAATTTCAGGTGGTAGGGGGGGTGGGCAATGACTCGGGATATTACATACTCGCCTTGAAACAGTCACCTTCACGAGCCCGAACAGAAACCGTCTCAGGAAGAATGCACGTCCCTCTGTCACAATTCTTTTTCGTGTCATGATAGCTTTCTATGATTGTTTCACCTGTTTGTACATCTCTTGCTACCTCGTAAAATTGTAAATGTGCAACCGGATCGCTAACCATCAAATTTGCTAAGATGCGTAATTTTGTTTTCTGCACTTGGTGAGACACATCCGATTTTTTAAACCTTGGATTCGTAAACATGTATTCGCGACTCCAACTAACTATAGGTGGCGCCACTCATTTTTCAAAATGGCGGTTATAGTGAGGGTCGGAGATGAGTGCCGCTGTTGAGCCTGTCTAGTGTGCTGGCTTCATTGAGCGACACAAATTATCTCTGGTAATACGAGGAAGCTAGGGTGTTATGAGTACAGGTCACCTCTTTATCCTGAAAACTAAAACGGTGTTTAGCGTAATATATACGCCAGGATGCGCGTTTTAATTCTGGAGCAAAACCGAAACTAACCTCTGTTTTGAATTTAATTTCTTGACATAGGTCTTAATTTCGGATTCTTTCATAACCCAAGATGTGTCTTACATCGTAGTTGTTTAGTTAGAAAAGTTGTTCGCGGAAACTTTATTCTGTGACATACATGTTCAATCCAGGCTGATATTTTTAGTTGTTGTAGTTGAAACAATTCAGTGCTGATACTTGTGCGTACTCGCTGCCTTTTCCCGCTCAGATAATTGTCATGGGAAATAATGAACTCCGGGCCTTTTAATGGGTTTTGGGGTATTTAGATGATTAATGGGTCTAGCATTATTCCCACCACAAGAATAAGAGAATAATTTCAATTTTTACAATATGTCCACAAAACATATAAATTAATAAACGCTGTTCTCACTGCAACAACCCAAAGACGGAATCCGAGTCAGACAGCTGAAGTGTGTGTGTGCGTTTAGAGCAAAGCGTGACGCATAGGACTTTATATTACATCCAATGTTTGACTGTTTGTCTATCTTAATAACGATGTCAGAGTTTTTCATATGCTAAAGAGAAAACAAAATTAGACCTTTCTGGAAAGACTATTATGGTAAAATGGCGTATTTTCGTGATCTTGGCGTTTATTGGGGGCATACATTGCCGCGATTTGTATTAATAATAATAATAAAATCCAGATATTTTAATATGTCATTTTTCAAGCTCTAATACAATTTGTTGCTAATGATCTAATTTCAAACGTGCGAACAAATATGACAATTAAAAGCGTGCTAATTATCATCACTGGTGTCATTGCAGCATTTTTAATTACCAAGTAATAAAAAAAATAGTCTAAAATCAATGAAAAAATTTTAGCTAATGTGAGAAATCCATGTAAAATTACATTAATTGTAGGTAAAGTATATTTTGCTATAAAAGTCGCGACTTTTGACAATCGGCAAAACATCCCATAGTCGCCGCCAATATCCTTCCAGACCAAATGCCCAAAAATTTAAATTTTTGTTTTTTAATTCTCAATTTTTTTATTAAATTTAGTTACTTTCATTCTTCCGCTCCGTCATTTTGCCTTTCCAGTTCGAAGGAACACTTTCCTGCGCGCATGCACATCTGCTCACTGCAGCACGTTTCGTTGGCGTTGGAAGCCGGTGAAACAGTAGTGAGCTTTAGTATTGCGTATACAAGCGAACACAAGCGCTGTGTGTTTACGTTAGCTTTGAGTGTTCCACACTGCGCGTGCGCGGAGCCCAAAATTGCGGTCTTGGATGACGCATGGCGATGAGGCGCACGCACAACGTGGGGCACGCAACTCTAACGCAAATGCACACCGCTTGCGTGTGTTTCTATACACATTGCTAAAACTCTCTAGTAAGGTACAATCCCATACCGGCTGCAGCACTACGTTGGGACAGTGAAGAGTGCTGTTTGCATTCGGAAATGAGATTTCGCGAGCCATGATCGCGAGCAGTCCCGCCATGCCCGCTGAGCAGGAGAACGGGGGACCCTCACTAGAGCGCTTCCCATTTCCGCCGCGGGAGGGCGAGCGTCGAGCTGGAGACGCGAATAGTCTGTCAATTGCACGTTTTCATCCCTTTCTATCTGAAACAATTGTTTGTTGATTCATGTGCTGCGTAATCCCCTTGTTCTATGCGCACGTAAGAAAGGCCTTTAGAACGCACTCCCACGAAAAATCACCACAAAGGCAAGCAATCTTGGTTTTTATCCACCGATTCTTTAGAGCCAAGAGTTTGTTCTGAAGGACTCTAACGTGCTTTAAAACGAAGTATAAGTGTACACATATTTTTCTTGTAGCTTAAGTGACGATAAAGAGAAGAGGTGCTGATTTGAAATGGATGTTTGACGTGCTGACTCTCATTACTTACAGTAAAACCTCGATAAGACGTAGTTCGATGGGAACGCGGATAAAGTATGCGCAAAGCGGTAGTACGGCTTAAGAGTAAATGACAAATAGGCACCACCTACCGCATTTACTCGATTCTCTAAGCCGGCATCGATTCTAGGCCGACCCTCCAAAACGGCAAAGCCGAAAAAAAAAAAAATCCTCGATTCTAGTCCGACCAGAAAGGAACGGTAAAACACCATAAATTAAACACAGAACGGCATTTGTTTCTGATATACAATACTAGATCGGCCACGAAGCCGACGGGGGTGTTAGCGGTTTATGTTCGCGTCTTAAAATAGAGACGCGAGCAACAAACAAAAGTTTTTTGTGTGTGTGTGCGTGCGTCCGCGAAGGAGAGAAGAGAGGGGGCAAGGAGGAAGGTGTATGGCTGGCATGGCGCATCCAGAGCCTTTTATAAAAGGCTCTGGGCGCATCGCGTCCTTCTCCCTCCCTTTCCCCCCTTCCGTAGCGAGGGCATGCGGGAGCGGAGGCGCGAAACCCGACGTATGCGTGTTGCGTATGCGCGCGAGCGGCGGCCACGGGGGGAGGGGCAGGGCAGCAAGAGAAATCCCGTTCAGAAAACCGCAACTATGCGCAACCAATCGCAAGTTCGGAACCTCCTGCGCAGCCCGCCAAGCCAGCCAAGCCTGCGGCGTCAACAACGCTGTTCGGAGGAGCTCCGCTCCTCCTTTCCCACTAGCGGGCCCGTAAACTGTGTAAACCGCGTTAACTACTGCCACTGCACTGGTCCCCCGCCAGCAACTTTGCCGATGTTCGTTGGTTCGCCTGCTCAACGGCGGCGAGTTGCGCGGCGCCGAGCCAGCCGAACTTGCGCCCCCGCTGCCCTCGCCCTCACGCTGGGTTGGCTTCGCGTGTTCGCTCCCGCGTTGCTGCTGGTGCGCGGCGGCCCGGCCGCACGCAGGCAGCAACTTCTAACTTAGTACGTACCGGGAAGTGAAAACAGTGCGCGTTGTCCGGTAAGTACACGATAAGCAACTACGCATTAAGCGGGCATTGAATGCATTAGGTTTAACGGGAGGCATGTTGGGGATCTGACTAAGCTACTTTTAAAGCGGAACTACGGCTTATGCGGGTACGTGGTACCGAGGTTTTACTGTATATATCCAAGTATTCACAACACGCTGTAAGACACGAAAAAAGAAATAGCAAATTGGGCAGCGTGGACCCGAGGGAGTGCACGTCCGAAAAGCAGCTAGCACCATCTATCGAGCCTTACAAGCCTCCCTACGTGAAATATGTCACAAAAGTGGTGTCACGTGATATTGTCACATGTACGGTATGCTTCGCTTGGGAAGGCTACGGCTGCGCACTCCTGGTTACACTTACTGTTGACACCCAGGCAATATGCTGTAGTCATGGAACTTCGTTACGACTTTGAGAGTCCCTCCATGGAAAACAAAAACGAACATCCACTCCTTGCAGTGCCTCTCGCCGCCCCACGAAAGGTGCAAAAAAATAGGTACGATCACAACCACATGCAATCGAGAGACGTGGGCATGGTTGAGAGATTAACAGTAGGGGTCTGATTCTGTCCACCACAAAATGGGAAAGCGAGATCTATTTTGCCTCTCACAGAGTGAGCAAGACATCGTTCTTGGGCACAGATGAAACAAAATGTCGTACGTCGCCCGCTAACAAACCGATAAAATAAGTGGAATGTCCGCTACAAACCGAGTGCCACACTGAAGCAATATTGGTTGTGGGCTGGAGTTCTGATTGTCTGCTATTTTCCGTCAAAAGCGAAATAGATATCCCATGCAAATGTCAAGTTTTGCTGCAGAACAGAAGTTGACATCAACCGGTGGATGAAGGAGCACTAGGAACAAGCACAATAGAGGCTCTCTCTCTCACCATCCATGCATCAGTGTTAACTGATCACCAAAATACTGCCCACCCATAGACTCGCAAAGGTCTAAATTTCCTCGCTGCTCAATAGCATGCGCCCAGCAGAAAGCTGCGACGGAACCGAAATCGGACCTTGAGGCAAGCAGCACCGGCACCTAAGCAAACACTATATTCATTGTCAGAACAAGGAAAACGGAAGTTCTGCGCATTGTCCATACGTTGCATGAAGTTGTTCTTGCAAGACTAGGTTGTAGGAGAAAGAGACAATACTTTCACTGTTTGAAATGTGTACGCCTTGGTAAAACAAAGTAGAGCTCAGCTAAAATCCACCTACATACCGTATTTGCACGAATATAACGCAAGTTTTCTTTTTCTAGAAATTACGTGCTCCAAAACGCACCTCGCGTTATATTTGGAATTGAGTTCAGCCACGAGGCGTGCGAGTCTGGAGAAAGCCATTCACCATCCCTCCAGCTCGATGCAGAAGATCAGGTAAGAACAAAAGGGAGGTGTGGGAGGGAATTTATTAGTTATTGGACCACGTAAAGGGAGGAATAGAAAACAATAAAAACATTCTGTCGCCTCTGTGTTTGTACAACGCATGCTGAAAAGCGCGGGGTGGAAATGCAGCACGCCACGAGGGCGTGCAGGCACTGGCCAATTCAAGCTAAGTCAAGCCGCGCCGAATCCAGTTAATTCAATACAAGCCCCAAGACCAGACTGTTGAAATCCAGATGTTTGTTTATGCAGAGGGACCAGAACAAGAGTGAGAGTAATTGTGTAGCGGGTACAGCAGTCTTTTTTCTGCCTGTCCTTTTTTTAGTTTCTGCTCCAGAGTGGTCTGGTGTTTGTGTGTTGGTGCTTTTGCTTTGTGCGCATTACCCTGTTTGCAGGTGGCCGAGGAGCTCACGCCGAAGAAAAAGAAACTGCCAGACAAGCTGCGTGGTGCTGCTGCGTGTCTGTGAAGTCACCAAGTGGATTGCGAACGCGACTGTGAGGAGGACCCGAGCAGTGAGGATGAGTGCAGTCCGAACGTAAACCAATATTTCTTCAATTTCTGTTCCCTTTTCACGTCTGCTATATGAACCCGAGTGTGATAACTTTACGCAGCCTCAGCTAGTGTTTAAATAGTTATATTTGTTTTTCCTTTTTGAGGGCATCAAAACCTGCCCTCGCGTTATATTCGTGCAAATACGGTACATCTTAATTAACCATAATGAGAGAAATTTTCACTGAGGCTCTTGAGGTGAATACTAGTGGTTTGAAATCGAACACGCTTGTCGGGGTGGGTCTTTCGATTTTTTTTTTTAAATATATGTAATTGCCCCATTTCCAGAAAGAATAAAACCGCTTTTCAAAATTTTTTGAAAACATAGTGCGCTTCATAAAAAATTATTGAGTGAAGCAGGGTGAAAATCTGCTTTTTACTCCATGATTTTTCTACCCAGTTCTGTACGCTGGTATGAGTACGGGAAGCATACAAAACTCGCAGTAATTTTTTGTGCTCTTGTATGTTATTTCGACTATTTTTTAGTTGAAAGGAAAATACTTTTGTATTTTTGTTTATTGAGGTAAAAAATGCCAAACATCGCCTCCGTGACATCTTCAGAGCCTTGTAACTCATGAGTTATTATATTTGTCACTTATTAAGTGTAGCCCTATACATGGGCTATCGACGGGCATAAGTTCAGTTTTTTTTTATTTTCACTGAATTTTTTATATAAAATTTTAAATATCGTCGAAAATGAAATTAACCAATATATTGAACCCACTTTATCGAAAAAAGCCATTTTTTATTTCGTTCAGTTTTTTATTTTTGCTGGCGATCAAATGAACTTTCAATTGGCTTGATGCGATTTCCCCCTTTTTTGCTGTATCTTCTCTAGAAGTGATCGAAATCGTTCCCACGTTCTCAGAATGGCCAAACGCAGTTTCACCAGGTCGGCTTCGCTGCAAAGACTATTCTGCTTATTTGTGTGTTCAAATGCAGCGGCTAAATTCATTTCGATTGAGAACAATCGTGCTTGGCTACGTATTTTATTTTCTTAATTTCGTAATGATGGCAACTGACATTCCTTAGTCCGACCGTTAGCGGTGCAACGGATGTACTATTATCCGATGTCTAAAGCCAGGGCACAAAGGGCGGAGAAAACGGAACGAGCTCTTCATATAACCAGACTGGGGTCATATATCTGTTTGTGCTATACACAGCTTGTAAGGCACGTACAGCACGCCCGGCCCTTCGCGCTATAGGCCCATCTCCGTTACACCCAGGAAGCATCCCGCACGGGCCCCAATCCATGATGTGTCTTGTCGCATGCGATCAAATAACCATGTGATTGCCTGTTCTTTATTGTCAGCGTGTATATAAAAAGTATGTAATATCACTTAAGAAGGAAAAGCAGTTTGCAGAAAAAAAGTGAGGAAAACGGACTGAGTTTACATGAAGCGAAGACAATTTTTTACAGAACACAAACACCAATTGGCGATAAATAGTCACTTTTATTTATGAACGCTAATATATTTAGTAGGGGTGTGCGAATATTCGCCATTTTCGAATAACGAATCGAATATTACCCTATTCGATTCGTTAATCGAATCGAATAATAATTCTCAAAAGTTTCGAATATTTTTCGAATAATTTTCGAATAGTCGCTACGGTGTCGCGCCGCAAGATTCCCTTCACAGGCGTCCCACAACGCGCCGGCACGCCTGCAATACGTGCTCGTAAGATGGCAATACGTACCCTCTTCTCCTAGACAATGATTGCCATCATCGGCAGCAGCCGTCCCTCTCTATACGTACGTTGGTGTTGCCTCCATTAGGGACCACTGTGTTAAGTATAACCCGCATGTAAGCGACTTGCCGAGAGACAAGACAGACGACGTCGACCCGCTTCGCTGTCGTTCGGTCAGTCGCGCGATAAGGCAAGCCACATGAAAGTGGCGTGAGCAAGTGACCAAGGCGATGAGGACGTTTTCTAGAAATCCAAACACCGAGCGACGCGACGAGCGACAGTGAGAAATCTCCGTCGCTCGCTGCTGACCTCGTTGCTGTCGCTCGGCGCTCGCTAAATCGCTTACATGAGGTTCAGCATTTAAGGACAGCTTTCGCACGAGATTGCTCGTGCACGCTTTCGGGAAGCGTGTCGTGGAGACGTTTCAGAACTGGTTGCAACGGTACCGCCATTCTGTGTAAGCGAAGTAGAAGTGGTGGAAGTGGGAAGTTGTTCGAAGAGAAAGCGCACTAGAGCAGGGAAGTTTTTCGGCCGCTCCCACGCAATCAATTGAAGAAGCCACAACAGCTGCTTGTGTCGAGTCTTTCCCAGCACTTTCCATGGTTGTTCCACGTGTTCAGTGCGTGAAGATGTTGCTTTTTGAGGGCGCAAGTAGATCAATACAATTCGTTTTCCCAGAATCTCCTCAGATCAGTGAAAATAAGGTTCCTGGACGTAAGCACACAAGCACATAACGCCCTTGCCACATTCCTTGATCCTCAATTCAAGGACATCTGCTAAACAAGGAATAAAGATAATGTAGAGTTCCTACTAAGTGCAATGCTTCAGGATGTATCAGGCTCAAGCGAACTGTGATTTTATGCTCAGCATCCGCGTGAACCGTGATATTATGTTTAGCGTTCTAATATTTTATTAGCTTTTGTCTCTATTTAATTATATATAGTTGAACTCTAGTTAATATTGTCTAGCTGCGATTTTACAATAATTTTAAGAAACAGTTTGGAACAATAAAAATCAATTTATAATCTCTTTGCTTTACTTTAATAGCTGTGTACTTACTATTCGGAAACTATTCGAAAATTATTCGATTCGTATTCGTATTCGATTCGGTCCCACAATTATTCGATTCGTATTCGATTCGGTTTGAAAAATCACTATTCGCACACCCCTAATATTTAGGATGCACTGGTAAAAAAATATGTTGTTGTGATTTACATAGTCCAGTTCACGAGCAACGCAATATTGGAACTTTTTGACACCGGCATCAGCTTGCCTCTGCAGAGACGATCCAGCGCAGGGGCGAGCTGAACTTTGTACCGCAGGGGTCGAATGCAGCCGAGAAGTTCAACAGCGTGGTAAGTCGAGACGGACAGAATGAAAACTGGAGCCAAAGCGAGCGAGCGGTGAACCCCAGACGGTGGCCCTTCTATTTGAACGAGTGTGTACAGTTAAAAATAAAAGTGTTGGGTTTTGTTCAAGACTGATCGATATCTCTGATGCCAAGAAGCAACGATTCCCAAATGCACAGAAGGCAGCGAAAGCAGTCACTTGATGTCTCTGTAGACTTTTAGTTTCTCCACTTTGTCGCACCGAGCTTAATGCAAAGATTGTACAGCCTTTGGGAATATAAAAAAGCGATTTGACGATTTTATTTAGGTGGCTACGGTATATTTGCTTTGGCTAGGCACACATTGCTTTGATTTGGAAACAAGTAAAGGTTTGTTCTATTTTCTCCTTCAAAATAAAGCGCGTCCGGCCAAGGCGGACTTGGCACCGCTGCATAAACAGCATCGGCGAATGTGTCTTTCATATTGCCGGTGACTGTACATCTCGGCTCGCGAACTGTGCACCACACATGAGAGGAGCATAATCCTGTGCGAGCACCTATTGAGGCCCATTCTTCTTTTTTGTGCTTCCTGAATATACCGATTTCTTTCTTCGCTAAGTCGAAAAGCTGAACGCTTCTTGTCATTGTTTTAATTTTTTTTAACGAAGTCCTTTGGCGTCCGCATCAAGGAGCCGTCCTGCGAACGAAAATTGTGTACTGTGGCGAGGTGCTTCAAGCCTTACAACCTGTGTATAACACAAACAGATATATGACCCCGGTCTGGCTACACGAAGAGTTTGTTTAGTTTTCTCCGCCCTTTGTGCCCTAGCTTTAGACATCGGATAAAGGTACATCCGTTGCACCGCTAACGATCGGACTAAGGAATGTCAGTTGACATTATTACAAAATTAAGAAAATGCAATATGTAGCCAAGCACGAGTGTTCCCAATCGAAATGAATTTACCCACTGCATTTGAACACACAAATAAACAGTATAGTCTTTGCAGCGAAGCCGACCTGCGGAAACTGTGTTTGGTCGTTCTGAGAACGTGGGAGCGATTACAATCACTTCTAGAGAAGATACAACAAAAAAAGGGGGAAATTGCATCAAGCCAATTGAAAGTTCATATGATCGGCAGCAAGAATAAAAAATATTGAACGAAACAAAAATTGCCTTTTCGATAAAGTGGGTTCAAAATATCAGTTAATTTCATTTTCAACGATATTTGAAATTTTATATAAAAATTCAGTAAAATAAAATAAACTTATGCCTGTCGATAGCCCATGTATAGGGCTACACCCGCATAGTATTTGGTAAGCGACAAATATAAAACCTCATGAGTTACAAGGCTCTGAAGATGTCACCACATTGTCACGTGGGAGCGATTTCGATCACTTCCTAGAGAAGATACAACAAAAAATTGACCGCATCTCCACGTGGTGAATGATGTTGCTTGGGGCGAAGCTCTGGTGGTGCTTGTCTGCGTAGACGCCGAGCCGCAGCATGCCGAGCCTTTTCATTCATGTCAGTAGGAGAATGTGTGGTTTTCTTCTTTTTCTTTTTTTTAAGCAGACAGATGGGATGGCATCTCAGAGCCCCCTACTCTTTTTTTTCTTCTTTTTCTTTGAGCCTTTTCATTCATGTCAGTAGGAGAATGTGTGGTTTTCTTTTTTCTTTTTTTAAGCGAGACAGATGGGATGGCATCTCAGAACCCCCTACTCTTTTTTTTCTTCTTTTTCTTTGAGCCTTTTCATTCATGTCAGTAGGAGAATGTGTGGTTTTCTTCTTTTTCTTTTTTAAGCAGACAGATGGGATGGCATCTCAGAACCCCCTACTCTTTTTTTTCTTCTTTTTCTTTGAGCCTTTTCATTCATGTCAGTAGGAGAATGTGTGGTTTTCTTCTTTTTTCTTTTTTTAAGCAGACAGATGGGATGGCATCTCAGAACCCCCTACTCTTTTTTTTCTTCTTTTTCTTTGAGCCTTTTCATTCATGTCAGTAGGAGAATGTGTGGTTTTCTTCTTTTTCTTTTTTTAAGCAGACAGATGGGATGGCATCTCAGAGCCCCCTACTCTTTTTTTTCTTCTTTTTCTTTGAGCCTTTTCATTCATGTCAGTAGGAGAATGTGTGGTTTTCTTCTTTTTTCTTTTTTTAAGCAGACAGATGGGATGGCATCTCAGAACCCCCTACTCTTTTTTTTCTTCTTTTTCTTTGAGCCTTTTCATTCATGTCAGTAGGAGAATGTGTGGTTTTCTTCTTTTTCTTTTTTTAAGCAGACAGATGGGATGGCATCTCAGAACCCCCTACTCTTTTTTTTCTTCTTTTTCTTTGAGCCTTTTCATTCATGTCAGTAGGAGAATGTGTGGTTTTCTTCTTTTTTCTTTTTTAAGCAGACAGATGGGATGGCACTCAGAGCCCCCTACTCTTTTTTTCTTCTTTTTCTTTGAGCCTTTTCATTCATGTCAGTAGGAGAATGTGTGGTTTTCTTCTTTTTTCTTTTTTAAGCAGACAGATGGGATGGCATCTCAGAACCCCCTACTCTTTTTTTCTTCTTTTTCTTTGAGCCTTTTCATTCATGTCAGTAGGAGAATGTGTGGTTTTCTTCTTTTTCTTTTTTTAAGCAGACAGATGGGATGGCATCTCAGAACCCCCTACTCTTTTTTTTCTTCTTTTTCTTTGAGCCTTTTCATTCATGTCAGTAGGAGAATGTGTGGTTTTCTTCTTTTTTCTTTTTTTAAGCAGACAGATGGGATGGCATCTCAGAGCCCCCTACTCTTTTTTTTCTTCTTTTTCTTTGAGCCTTTTCATTCATGTCAGTAGGAGAATGTGTGGTTTTCTTCTTTTTTCTTTTTTTAAGCAGACAGATGGGATGGCATCTCAGAACCCCCTACTCTTTTTTTTCTTCTTTTTCTTTTTTCATAAATTTTTTCATCTTTTTTTTTTCCAATTTTTTTTTTGCCCTGCACGAGCACGTGATCTCACGAGCAGAAGCACGAGCACCCGACGCCGGGCCTACGGCAGACGGACATGGCTAGCCCCTAAGGAGCTTCGCCCCTAAAAAGGGGGAACTCGCATCAAGCCAATTGAAAGTTCATATGATCGACAGCAATAATAAAAAAATTTAACGAAGTAAAAAATGGCCTTTTTCGATAAAGTGGGTTCAGAATATCGGTTAATTTCATTTTCGACGATATTTCAAATTTTATATAAAAAATTCAGTGAAAATAAAAGAAACTAAACTTATGCCCGTCGATAGCCCATGTATAGGGCTACACCCGCATAATATTTAATAAGTGACAAATATAATAACTCATGAGTTACAAGGCTCTGAAGATGTCACCGGATCGTCAAAGAGACGATGTTTGGCATTTTTTACCTCAATAAACAAAAATACAAAAGTATTTTCTTTTGAACTAAAAAATAGTCGAAATAACATACAAGAGCACAAAAAATTACCGAGTTTTGTATGCTTCCCGTACTCTTACCAGAGTACAGAACTGGGTAGAAAAATCACGGAGTAAAAAACAGATTTTCACCCTGCTTCACTCAATAATTTTTTGTGAAGCGAAATATGTTTTTAAAAAATTTTAAAAGGCGGTTTTGTTCTTTCCAGGAATGGAGCAATTACATATATTTAAAAAAAAAAAAAATCGAAAGATCCACCTTGACAAGCGTGTTCGATTTCAAATGAAACCACCCTAGTACAGAAAGCGGCAATGTGCAACGAGAAAGGACAGTGAGCAAGCCCCACCTTGGAGCCGACCCTCCAACCTGCGGCCTGCCGCTCCCACTTGAGCATCACCATGCCCCTGCTCTCGAGTAGGCTGCACGACACGTCCCTACACCGCTGCGACACCAGCGAGAAGTTGTTGAGGCTGAAGCCGTCCAGAAACCGGGCTATGTGCTGCAGGACCTGCAACAAGCAGCAGTTTCCAGATCTGCGTCCGGTGTATAGTCTGCCAAAAAAAAATCTTTTGAGTGGAAAAAAAAAAGTGTTTTCCCCAAGATTATGCATTCTCAAGCATTTCGATGCTGAGGAACTCCAATTTTTCTCGATTTGATAGCCGAGCAACCCTTTGTGGTCTTGGCATTGATACAACAAAGCGGTGAGGAAGCCTACAGGTCATCAAGGTACAGTCATGTCTCGTTAATACAGACCCCGTTAAAGGGGCCATGAAATGATTTTTCAACGTCTTCCATCTTAGCTTAGGTACAGGGGGGAGAGTATAGTGCTAGCAGTTCAAGATGAAGGCAAGGAGAAACTGCCTTCTCGCTCGGATCCTCGTTTGTGTGCTCGAACTCTCGTTCGTGTACCCGGACATTGCCGTCCTCCCAGGAGATTAGCCCGTTGCTCAAAAGTCGAATGAAAGTTGTTTTCCACCTCCCCCGCCCATGGCTTCTGCAGTAGTGTGCGCAACTATCCTCCGTTCCCTGAGCTGACAGTGCTGTCGAAGCTACGTGCCAATTGGGCCAGCCATGCTCCCATCTTTTGCTACGTGATCACGCTCCCTCGCGCATACCCAGGCGTAGAGAATGGGGTCAGGTGATGAAAGGGAGGCAGCCGATTGGTTCGGAAAGCGCGTAGCTCCACCGCACTGTCAGCTAACGGGTGAACAAATGGTAGCGAGATAGTATGGTGACGCAGTGCTCGTGTCCAATGCGTGAGCTGGTGCCAGACGATGAGCTATGGCTACCGCGGATGTATCGCAGTGAAAAGGTGGAGACCTTTCGAAGGAAGGGAGGTACGAAATAGTTCACCATGCTTTCAAACTTTCGTAACGAAGAGCAGGCTCTTGACTTTCTACCCTCTTTTTTTTTTTTGGCCCACTAAGCAATATGCTATTAGTAAAATCCAAATCGAAAGTTATTTATCCCAGCCCCAAATTCATTTCATGGCCCCTTTATTATGGATACCTCACCATGTATAGACAACATTTTCGGGTACGAACTGGGTAAATATGTGCACTTTTGTTTTATTCTTATGGACACCTTACATCATGGACGCTTTTTTGGAGAAACGGAGGTGTCCGTATTAACAAGACATCCCTATAATATTGAACGTACCAGGGAGTGATTGGCTGACAGTTACGTGTCGGTGGGGGGCTGCAACCTTCCGAAATAGAGCTTAAACAGGAAGAACGATTTACATAGGGGTGGAGACAATCGAGGAAATTTGGGAGTTTGGTAAATTTCAAAGAGATCCCCGAACCCAGGGGTTCTTAGAGCACCCAGCTATCCTCGACTGTTCCTGCCCCCAAGTGAAGCACTTTCCCTGTTTGAGCACTAGTTTAACAAACCTTAGCCACACGCTGACGTTTGCCGTGTTCAAGAAAATTCAAACTTCATATAATTTGCTCAATCTACTGCACAAACTCAAGTATCTTTGGGGATTGTGCGGGCGCAGACTTTCTAACTCTACTAACACTATGCTACAGAGAGCTGTTGAGAAGTGACTGACAAAAGCATGCGTGGCGGAACGGGGCTATATTTCTCCCTTTTGCAATGCCAAGAAAGGCATGCAGCACTGACGAACAAACATCCTCTTGCCGACGACGCCGGACGTGCTGCCACTGGCACGTTGTTTCCGCATTCACCACAGCTTGTACGTTCTTTGAACGATTGCCCCTATGACTTGCTCGGAGGCTCAGAACGAAGTTTGTAGTACACGACGAGCACAATTTGCCGCGCTTCTCTTTCAAGTGCGGATTTTTTTCCCCAAAAGCTCTCTAGAAGCAAGCTGGCGAAGGAAATACAGGAGCTCCCGGCAAAGGCGGGCCTGCCATTCTGCAGTCATTAGGGCAAATAAAAGTGAAAGCGCAGCTACACTTGTCAGGTGGAATTTTAAACAGACAGCAAGGTCATTTTAAAGTTCAAATTATTTGTTCCAATAAATGTCTGACTCGGGCTCAGCTTGCAGATGATCACATTTAGATAAAAGCCTTCAATCTGAAGATATCTTTCTTAGGGGTGCGTCGCATCGGCCATGGTGCCACGAATGTTGCGTAAGTGAAAGTGATGGCTACGACGGCATTGCCAACCAGAAGTCTAGTTTCCCCAAACATGCTACATACTTATATTAAATGACGCATTTGAGAGCTTCATCAGAACATAAATTATGTTTCAATGGTACAAAACAAAAACATTACGTCAAGGACAAAGGCTACGTGCCTTGTACAATCAGTCTTTGATGCAATACTTTGCGACGCGTAAGAATGCCCTGCCAGGGCTGCATCACAGCCCCTAGCCTTCTGCTTCAGTTCAACACAAGATGAAACAAAGCATAGCTGCGGGGATGGTGTTTTCTCGCTCGTAAGTTATCAATAGCAGAGCTGCGAAACAGATGTTCATAAAACTGCTGGCGAACCACCGTGGTGTCTCATCACCTTGATCGAGAAACCAAAGTTCATTGTAAGGGATATTTTTCTGGCGAAACAAAGTGTCCTCAGCGTTCCACCTGCCAGTTGAACAGGAGCATTCTCCAGAGTTTGCAACACACACCTCGTAAGGGAAGTCCGTAAATTCCAGCTCCCTACCCCGCCTGGGGGCACGGCGAGGTTCATTGTGACCGTTGCACATGGGAGGCCCCTGAGAAGAGCAGACCGAGGACATAGACCTGAAAGTAGTTTGGAAATTACTATTATGTCTGGGACACCCTAAAGCTGCAGAGAGTATATCCATGAGCACCAAAACTGCACTGGACAGGAGGAGGGAGGGGAAGAGAGAGCGAGAGATATAGAAAGAGAACATTTGAGGAGTTCCTTTTCGAAATGAGCCAAATCCAGAAACCGAAACTAAGCCAATTTTAGCTGAAATTTGAAGTATATCTGGGAAGGTCCATCGTTTACAAAAGGTATTAATCTGAAATCGGTCATATCATGTGAGAAAAACCAACATAAACGTGGCTGCAGTACAGGGCTCAAAACTAGTTCGATAAGCACACATCCCTGTTTATCTTAGTTTCGCTTCACGTTGATTTGACTGATTTTGAAAAAAGAAAAGAAACTCCTCATTTATTTATAAGTTTGGAGCTCCATTGTAGTGGCCTACCGATCCTCGCTGAGTAAGCCCTTAAAACGTCAAACAGCTTTCTATTGGAGAAAACAGCGCGCAGGGATGGACCGGACAACACGTCTTTCATCACTGAGACTAAAGAGCTACGTTTCGAGTATATCAGCAATCCATCACCCCCTCATCAAACGCAGTAATTCATACATTCACATGACATAACGTTAGTCTACGCGCCGGAGATTCGCGAGAGCCGCCACCAGGGTCTCTGCTGATGACAGACGTGGTTTGGAATGGGACTCTGGCAAAGCCACTTTGCTCTGTCGCAAAAAGCAACAGAAAGCACCTCCCACACTTCCAGTTGCACAGGTCGAAAAAACCCGGTGACAACTGGTGTCACCAATCTCATTCAACACTACGCACTTCGTGACGTTGCTCTCAAACATAATTCATTGGCTGGAGCTAACGCTACCTAAGGGGGTGACAAAATAAAACCACTGCATGCAGCTCTTTTCAGCAGAAACTTGTACACCTTTACTTTCATATGCATTATCCGTATCTCAAAGTGCAGAAGCTTGAAAAACTGGAAAGACACTAATTAAGATGTGAAATGTAACGATAAACAGAAATGGATTTGAAACACAAAAGAGATTATAAACTTAAAAGCATATGTAAGCATATGTGAAGTATGCTTTTAAGTTCCCATCATGGCCACTTAACCGAATTGTACTGCACTGACCACATATAGCATGACATGACTGGTTCACATGATTTGCACATGCACATCACACGATATGCAGATTGCAGACTTAGCAGACTCGCATTTCACAACGCAATAAACACGTGGCATCAACTTGTGCGTCACAGGAACCAAGATCATGTGTGTGCGGAGATCAGACAAAGACGTGTGAACCCGCTATGAGCTCCCCTGTCACATGTACCGGTACCGCAGATCACACGGTCAACGCAATTCCCGCCGGACATCGCACAATGTCCGACGCCCCGTCGGCCATCGTGCGGTGTCCGGCGTAAGGGCGCCCTGCCCCGAGAGGTCGGCCATCCCGTTTCTCTGGCTAAATAGTAGTGATGGACCGAATCTGCCGAACTTCAGATTCGGCAAAGTTTGGCAAATGCCGGACTTTTGAAGGAAAGTTCGGCAAAGGTTTGGCAAATGTCTGCGCACGCGCGAGAACGCGACGGGGCCAACGGGGCCATGGATTGCAAATGGACGCCGTACAGTCGTGCGGTTACGGTCGTGCAGTGTAGTACAACCAGCGGTTACGGCGAGGTATGGAGTAGACAACGCGGTAACTGTGCGCTTGTAAGCGTGTGTGGTTCTCTTCACTATTCCCAGCCTCAAGAATAGAAGATCCACCAGTAATTTAGGCAGTCCACTGCGCAAGTCACAAATGATGCGGTACATTCTGGATAACGTGATTTTCTTTTGACATTTCCAGTGATGCAACGAGGTAGTTGAAACATTGGCCGACAATTACTTTAAAGCACTCCTCGCAATTATAGCAATTCTGTTTTCGGCTCAGAAGTAGTCTGTGTCAAAACAAAATAATATTGCTCTTTCAATTAGAGTTATTTTGCGATTTTCATGTACCTGCATAAAACGAAACACAGAACTATAATGCTCGACTTTGCACATCCGACATGCCTAACTCTCCTTATCTTCCTAAACGTTTCTGAGTGTCCTAACACCAGAAACCAGTATTTTAAAGGTTCAAAACGAGACGTTGGGAATATGGGACGCACTTTCATGCAAACATCAAGTGAATCAAATAAAAAAAACAGGCATATTTACAATATTATTATTATCTCTTCTGATGAAGGCTCAGCAACCGTTGCATTCGTTTTCGCGCGCGCACAAACCATTGACTGTCAGAGAAAGCAAGAACGCAGCGTTATTGCCTTGATTTTAACAATGTACACACGCATGCAGGCTTGCGCTGATAATGCCTCAAAACCGAAACTCTCGTAGCGTGATTCGTTACTGTACCACTGCGCGACGCTCGCTTCTACCCAACATCGTTGACACGCCACTTCTGCAAGGAGTCATTAAAATTGCCAGTAAATACACGAAAACGACACCGATACAATTATCTTGTAGAATATCACCTTATTTAGCAATAACTGTGCCAATATGCATTACATGTTGCATTTAAGGCGAGACACTGGTTCTAAAATGGACTATTTTATTTTTGCAGCTATTCTAATGAAAATCACTGTGCATATGTGTTTTTTCTTCCTCCTTTCAAATATGAAATCAGTTTTAAAATATCTCAATTAGTTTACAAGTTATAAAAAAATAGCGTTGCCTAATTCGTTAATTTCTTACGGGTCGTTAAGGCCATTTCGAACAAAAAATATTTTTTTTTATTGATGTAGATGCATAGCTAAAGGTCTGCCATGCATTATAAAGCTATTTATATTTTCACAGAATTACATTATTATATAAAAATGTGCTAATTATGGCAATTATGACACTAATGAGGTCACATTATTTATCATAAAATTTTCTTTGTCACTATAAACTGTAAAAAAATAGCTTTACTCCATAGTCCAGTCCTTTCTGAACAAAATGGTATAAAATTTTTTAAAATGCTACGATAAAAACCTTATAAAACCCCCGTAAGGCTACGCATGTTGACAAAAAACACGAAGATGAGAAAATCAAAGTTAAAGTTTTGACATTGAACATAGAAAATTGTGTGAAGAATGATAAATAATAATTGCCACCAAGGTGTAGTGTAAGTCTTCATGAACAACTTGACATAAAAATTGATGTAATCCGTTCATGGGAACATTAGAAAAAAAATATCAAAGAAGTAAAGAATGAGTGAAATGTTGATAAAATCACATTTTCCTGTTTTGACGCTGACTACAGTAAATTATGTGAAAACCCTTATGTAATTATAGTTATCAAGATGTAGTGTAGTGCATTCTGAACAAATGAATTTAAAAATTGCAATAATTTGTTTTCGAGAGCATTGCAAAAATTGTAAAGAATTACTGATATAAGCAAAAAATTACTCCTAAAGTGATGAGCCGACAACTTTGGACAACGGGAGGGGCGAGCAAGAGTTTCACGCCCGAAATGCGAATTTGTTTGGCCCTGAAAAGGGCCTTTGTTCCACGTGGCACTGGAAAAGCCATTACAGCTGTCCAGGGCTGTAATCTCGAGATGCTCCTGCCTGGTGTCGCTTGGAGAACCTTTCCTTCATGGTACTGCTGCTCTGGTGCACCGCGTTTGCTTTTCGTAAACGGAGACTGTCCTTTTCGATGCTTCGGCGGACAAGGCAGTCACCGGTGGCATAGCCCAGGCCTGCGGCAATGGACTCGTTGGTCGCCCTCCTTCCCTGGTTGTAGATAGCAACAGCTTCAGCCGCAGCCCTCTTCACGCTGTCCAGGGAGGCATTCGCATTTTTTGAAGTCTGCGTCCAGATCACCGAATGCAGGCTCTCACTGGCATTTTGCGTCTTTCCCTCACTACACCGTGCCAACAGGTCTTCATTGCTGAGCCTTTCAAACACTGGCTCAAGTGCAGCCCGAACACAATCCGGAAGAGGATTCTTGTGCGGCGGTGGAGGTTCACTGTTTGCCAAGGCCCTGTTGAACTTGCACCAGGACTCAGCTCCGTCGGGGCACTTGCTGTGGTCTGGGGCGCTGTCTGTGGAGGTCATGTGCAGGAGTGTGGCTTCCACCGCCCTCTTCATTCCTGGAACATCATGGCTGTTGCTCCTGAGAGCATAGCCATAATAGTTGGTGATCTTCTTGATCTTTTCCTGCGTCAGCTTTCCTCTCCCACCAAGTGACTCGCCTTGTGCCTTCTTCTTCTCAACGACGTTGCGCAAGGCAGCTCCCATCCGCTTGTGGACGTGGTTCACGCAGTCCTTCTTCTCTATCTTGATGAAGCCGTAAACCTTCGCTTCAGACAAGGCATGGAATGTCCGGCTGTCTCCATCCGAAAGGACGGTGGTGTAGCGGAGACCATGCTTGGTCAGAGACCTCTGGAACATTGTGAGCGCAGCCTCCACCTCCATGCGGCCAGCATTGCACTCAATGTTCCTCTGGCAGTCATGGGTTGCGTACCAGTCGCTGTAGCCATCGTCCTCGGGCTCCGGTCCCAAGGCACATCCAAGGCAGAAGTTGGAGTAAACAACATGGTCAATGACGAGGCCAGAGTATAGCTCCACAATGCAGCCTACACCAATGTGGGAGCTGCGTCCTCGGGTCATCCATGATCCGTCGAAGATGACATCGATGTTGCCAATGGGGTTCATGAAGCTTGTGTAGAGCTCCTTGACCACAGCAACACTGGCGGCTTCACTGTCGGTCGCTGCATTCTCACATGCCCGCACAAACGTTTTCAGGTGTCCCTGGTACGTCTTGTGGTGTAGACCCCGATGAGAAATGTTCATGCAGGCACAGAAGTCTGCCAGGGCTGTCACACCTTTGCCAATGGATTGAATCCCCTTCATGGCCCTCATGTTGATTTCAAAGGGAGTGATCTTTGCTGTTCCAGCAACTCTGGGAGAGGAAAACTGCTTCTTCTGGAAGCTGCAAGTGCTGCAGACGAGCACAAGCTTGACGGCCAAGCCGTACTCCTTGTCCGCGGCCTTGCTGAGCGTGAGGGATCCCGCACCACAGCTTCCACACCTCGCGTGCGCGAAGAGGTCGTTCAGGACTTTCATGTCGACGATGACAAACTGGGTCCCGGCATCACTTGTCAGGCATGATCCGTTGACCTCAAGCAGATCGAACTTCCGCTGGGTCGCCGACTTCCCCGATAAAACGTGCTTGCATTGCTCCGATCGCTCGGCGCGCTGCGCTTGCTCGGCCGTAGAGTAGTAGGTAGAGTCGACGCGAGTGGTTCCGGCAAAACTTGAGCCACCCGTACCAGAGCTTGAGGCCGCAGCATCGTCAACGGGAAGGCTAGCCGATGCTCCTGACAGATCCAATGCGTTCGGCAGTGGCGCAGATCGTAGCGGCGCACTTGCAGGTGATGCCTTCCGCTTGTTCCACGCACGTCGCGTCTTCTTTCCGAACGACCGCCGCGTGCTCTCTTTCAGTCGAGAGTCCCCCGGCATTTCGATCGTTCGAAATAAAACTCCCGCAACTTCAACGATGTCCGACGCGAACGCGCGAACGTAAACGAATTTCGAAACAACGTGCACTGAGCCGCGGAACGAACAAAGCAGACGGGCCAAGACGAAGCAGACGACGCTTCTCCACGCTCCCCTTGCGCTGCTGGAGGCGCGCGCGCCGAGAGGAGGAAAGGAGCAAAAGTGGAAAGGGGCGCGTCTTGGCCTATGACAGGCGCGCGCGGCACGACGTAGCCATGACGTACGCGCGCGGGCCAATGAACAATCGTTATTCCGGTCGTGAAAACCCGCGGAATGCGGACGCTCTCCAAGGTTGTCGCGATGGTGAGTGGGATGACGACGTAGGGAAGAGAACCAGCTCTCCAACAAGACCAAGATGGCCGCGATCCGACGATCGGTCGTGAAGCGACGCGGGCGCGCAGTTTGACTATTTTTTACGTTGAATTCGCGATTTCAGCGTCACGGAGGCATCGTAATTATCGTTTTTTTCATACTTAGACGTCGAATAGGACATTGAAACTTTGTAGGCAGGTACTTCAGACTATATTCCATCCAAATATGTGATTTTTGAAAAACCCCAAATTTCGCGTTTTTTTACCATTTTAAGACCCGCGTCTCGCCTTAAGTCAAGGAAAAAACAAACATAAAACCTTTTTTCGCCAGGAAAAACTAAATATCAACGTTAAGTCTGGTAACAATGTATTTTTGCCGAATCTTTAGAAAAGTTCGGCAAAAGTTTGGCTTTGCTGAATCCCAAGATTCGGCACCGAACTTTCGATTCGGCAAAAGTTTGGCCCATCACTACTAAACAGATACAACATAAAAATTCCTGAACATTGCCTGCCCCGGCCAACGTTCAGGAATTTTTTATGTTGTATCTCTACCGACTTGAGCTGGGCCAACACTGGATCCCCTGGATGGATGCCCACTCACGATTCTGCGGCACCTTGTCGGCTTTCTGGGGACCAGGATCTTCGGTGCTGGGCAGTGAAAGTGACGCCGAAGCTCTCGAGGAGCTCGCTGTGCACGATCTCCGTTCCCCGCGGCGCGGGGACGAAGCGTCGTCTCGAGAAGCCGCAGCCGTACTGCGCCAGGGGGCAGCGCTGCTCCAGCCAGCCGTTCAGGCCGCCGTGGATGTCCCGATGGACGTTCTGGTAGTGCCAGGCGTATTCGTCCCGCCGGAAACCCTGCAAACAAGGACGTCGGAAGGTGGAACTTTAGGCGTGTCGAAGTGATGTTGGGTGATTTCAGATAAGATCGACCAAAGGGTGGCTGGTCGACATTTTTAAATCAACTGATGTTTTTATATGTTATTGTCTAGTGTCTGGTATGAACGAATCCACACTTAGTTTTGACCAGAAAAAAAATTTGGAGACAGGAAAAATCGTAAGGCATGGAGAGGTGGACAGTTGCAATAACGCGCACTGATGGAGGGGGCACGTTTGAAAGTGAATAACTAAAACAATAAAATTAGGAGAATTTTAATACTTTCTAGCAATAAACTATGAGTGCAGTTTGCTCGTAATATATAATAATAATATTTATTTACATTATATTTATTTTTATAAAAACTGCCAAACATGCCTGCTCGAACGACAAATGGCAAAATTTGGAGGTCTGTATCTCATGAAATAATTTAATCATTATTATATAATTTGCAGATACTATTCTACTAATATATGGCTATTATTTGAAAAATAAATAAGGTATCTGAGTGATACAATAGTTAGGATATATTTAGGCAAACATGGGAAAAAAATTAAACAAAAACAAATTTCGATGCGAATAAAAAAAAAACACCACCTTCGATTTTTTTTAAATTTGGGTACCCTGTTATACTCTATTTCGGCATTCATTTCTATTAAAAACATTTTGCATTATTTTATTGAGAAAGAAGAAACAACTCCCCAAAGTAGGGTCTTTTTTCAAAGCCTACACTTAGCAGTGTCCTATACAAGAAGTGACTCTGAGTTCCAGTTTCATGAAACCAACACACATCTTTTATATATTTTCATTCAGATGAGGCCATTGATAACTATAGAAATCGTTCACAGACTAAAATTTAGGAGAAAGTACTGTGTACAAAGAGGTATCATATTACGGACTAGTGATCCGAGAAAAGATCCTGCAGCCATCGGCCACTAGGAACTTTGTTTACTTTATTCTCCTGCGACACTACATGCACTTCTCTCTTCCCCTTTATCTCCATCTATTTTTCTCCCTCTCTCTCTCTCTCTCTCTCTCATATATATATATATATTATATATATATATATATATATATATATATATATATATATATATATCCCTGATTTATATCCAGAACAAAAACATATTCAAACATTCCTTGTCTGCGTGATAGTGTTCTGTGGCAAGCAAAAATCATTTCCTCGCTAAGCTCACGATTGTGGCGCAATAGTTGCCGGAAACCGCAGACCACACTCGTCGCTAGTTCTGGCAAAACGGCCGATACAATCTGTTCTCGCATTTCCCAGCTCGCTGTCAAGGACAAGGGTGTTCGCTTCAACCAGCAAAATATGGCCGCCAACGCCTGTTTACTGAGCAGTCATGCCTGTCGCCATCTGACTCGCTGGTGTCACGGGCGATAATATCAGGCACAAAGGGGCGCACAAACCGACAGCAGAATCCCCAAATACTCGAGCCTCGCGTAAATACGAGAGAGTGTAAACGCTGTCGCCATGTTAACGTAGTATGACTCCCCCCCTCCCCCCTTCCCCCACTGGGGGACTGCAGTACGTCTCCCACGGCTCAGAGGTTATTCACCACCCGATTGCCAAACACGCATCGGAATGTACTTCCTGCTCGGCCGTCCTGCCCTCTACTACAAGAATCGGGGGTCACACCTCGAGGTTTGGCCGGGAGATACAGTAAAACCTCGTTAATTCAACCCCCGCTAATTCGGAAATTCGGATAATTTGAACTGCCGATCCGGTCCCGTCAAACGTATGTATTAGTCAATGGCAGCAAACGCTCATTAATTCGGAGGGAACCCGGCGCGCTATGGTTAATTCGGACGAATTCGGCAGGTGGCGCTAGCTAACACCCGTTCCAAAGGGTATGACCGCTATCCATCCGAGGCGCACACGTGGATTTTCCGGTTTTCCCATGGTTCTCCGCTCTTCCGGTTCTCCGTGTTTCGCACCAGTTTTGCTTTGGATTGCCGTGCTTCAGCGCGCTACCCACTACTCTCCTGGCATGGAAGCGGCAGAAGCATAGCTGCAACGGAAAAATGGTAGCACAGGTGACTGACGATCGGAATGGCGAAATCGCGACACGCGGAGCTATTGTTCCCGAGCGTGCCGATAGCGAGAGTGACAGTCACGTTTCATGCCTCAACGCGGGGATCCTAAAGCCCGCTATTTTAACCGGCCACCCCCACGTTGTAAAATGCAACGTGACTGGCACTCTCGCTGTCCGCGCGCTCGGGAAAAATAGTGCCGGGTGTCGCGATTTTGCCGCTCCGATTATTGGTCAGTTGCGCTACTCGTTTTCCGTTGCAGCTGTACGAGGCTAAGAATTAAGCGACGAAAGTGGAAATACTAAGGACCTTGAAGGACGGCGTCTCTCGACAAGTGATTGAAAGTTACAACGTCAAGAGAAGCAGTTTGGCCACGTACGTGAAAATTGAGGCCGATATCCTACGGGCTTTCGATAGCGAGAAGTTCAACGCGAAAAGAAAGCGGCCGTGGAAGTTGGTGCACCCGAAACTAGAAGAGGCCTTGCTGTGCTAAATCGTCAGCGCACGGGATGCGTAGCTCCGACAGTGCGAGTGCGGTGGAGCACTCGACCGCGCTAACGAAAGTTCCCGTCTCCGCCCAAGCGTAGTCCAGAAAGCAGGCGGTAATAACAGATTTCTTCTCAGAATAAAGGTATGTCACAGGGAAACGTTTTCGAGCAGTTTTTGTCCTTTCGATATTTCGACTTTCGGATAACTCGGGCATTTTTGCCGGTCCCATGAGATCCGAATTAACGAGGTTTTACTGTACTAGAAGCCTTCGCCATGCGTCGATTCAAGGACAACATCGGCTCCCCATCCATTGCCCTTTCGAGGAAAGAGATAAGATTTCTTATTCCGGAGCTTTCTCCCCTCCACGTTCCCGACAGCGACGTACCCTTGACGGCATAGTGCTCCTCCTTTCCACCTTTTTTTTTTCACTTCCTTTCTTTTCTAGTAAATAAGCAAACTCTCGGTGTCAATAAATGTTGTTGCCAGTTGGACGTTTGTGTTTGTCCGTCCATTCTCGTTTTCTTCCTCAAGTTTAATTAAAGGGTGTGTGTGTGTTTTCGTTGCTGACACCAGCCGGCGATAAGGCAGTGCAGGCGGTAGCTCAGGACAGCAAGGGCTAATCCCAGTGACCATCAACGTAACCCCACCGCCAACCCCTCGCGAACCGGTCGCCGACATGGCTCAGGCTGTGTCATGAACGACGTGGTAGAAGCTAGGGTGCTTTCATATCAGCGCGTCGATAGGGACGACTGTGCAATTCCTGAAAGTCTTTTTCAAAGGCCGCTGACAAGATTTTCTGTCTGGAGACTCTCCCTCTTTTTTCCTTTGACGTGGATCAAGCTTTGCTGACTGCCTCAGTTGGGACCTCTCTTTTCAAATGTACGTTTGCAGTGAGTGAGCTCTTCAGCCTCGGACTTGCCACTTGTGCACCCTCTTCAGTAGTTCTTTCACTTGGCAATTATATGCCATCAGTTTGGGTTTAATTTCTATTATTTATGTGTGCGTTATGAAGACGTCCTGGAGCTCCGAACGAGTGTTCTGTGCAGATTACTTTTGCAAGCACAAAAAGACTATACCAAAGCAGCGGAATTTTCGAAGTGTTGGCGAGTTGGACCTAAACTCGTTGAAGCAAATTCTTCCACCTGACTGTTCCACCAAAGTGAGTGCGACGGACTACCTGTGCTACAATTGCTTCATGCACATCACTAAGGAGATCTCGATGCGAAGCCCAGAGCTGTGCTCTGACATGTTTGTGCCAGCTGAAGAAGCAATTGAAGATCTAAATCGCAGCTTACTACCTACAGATGTGTCGCCGCTAAGACAACCAAGCGTCGTAAGAAGTCGGGACAGGCCTGCCTATGTCAAAAGAAAGCAGACAGAACTGGGCAGGTTGCTGTCAAGAATGTACGCTCAAGGCTATGTATTGCGTACGACAGAGACGCACCATCGGGGTCGTTCGAACCAACATGCTTCACATGCACTGAGTGGGTGGACAACCTTCGGCAGGCCTTTGAAACCGCCACCTCTCTCCGGGAACGTTGTCAACTGCTTACGCTCCTGCCATCAACACTGACGAAGAATGAGGTTCAAAAGATGATTCCACAGGCCTCAATGTACCTCATCAGTAAATCCCGAAAACTCAAGGAAAATCATGGCGTGTGGTACGAGCCGGATCCTTACACGAGGTGCAAGGTGAGCCCTGAGAACATGTCTGCTGCCCTAGAGTACTTCACGAAAGACGAGCTACAATGTTCGCGCCAAAGTCCGAACAAGAAGGACGTCATCTCTGTCATGCTCAACGGAGAGAAAACGTTTGTGCCAAAGCGCTTCATGACACGCTCAATCCGAGAGGCCTTCCGCATATACAAAGACAAGCATCCTGATTCCGGCGTCGCGCTAACGAAATTTTATTCGTTGCGCCCTAGATGGGTCCAATGTATTCCACACCAGGAAGTGTGCGTTTGTGTGCGCTGCGCCAATTATTACCTTTGTATTGCCGCTCTAGAAAACGTTACAGGCTCAACATTCAGCACCGGTGAAATGAACTCGGCATTTCTGTGCGACCCAGCGACAGGACTGTGCCTTCAAGGAGACTGTGATCACTGCCCAAAAGGCCAGTCTCTTACACTCCAGGAACTTGATATCCCGGAGGATGAAGAGATTGTGCTTGCAACATGGGAGTCCGGCGACCTTGTGAAAAAAACATTGGAACCTGAGACTTTCCTAGAAGTCATCCAAGTGATGGTTGGAAGTTGGGTATTTCATAACCATATCCGGCAAACGCATGGTAAAGCGATCTACGATGAAAAACAGTGCATGCAACGCGGGAGCATTGTCTTTCATTTTGACTTTGCTGAAAACTGGACCATCGTGCTTCCTGACGAAGTGCAAGCATACCACTGGAGAAAAAAACAAGTTTCGATATTTACATGTGTAGTGACGACAAGAAAATCCACAAACAGCTTTGCCATCATCAGTGAGGACCTGTGTCACGACGCCGCTCACGCTTGCTTGGCTCTAGAAAAAGTGAAGGAGTGGGTTGAAGACAACGTTGCGGTATACTCGTACGTGACGTACGTAAGTGACGGGGCCGCCAGTCATTTCAAGAATCGCTACCAGCTTCACCAGTTTGCAAAGGATGATTGCCCACATGCCCAGTGGTTATTTTCTGCATCTGGACATGGGAAAAACGCATGTGACGGAGTTGGCGGGCTCGTGAAGCACCAGGCCACGCTGAACAACCTGAGAGAACGTTCAATAAGCGCAATTCAGACGGCCAGGACAATGGTGAGCATTCTATCAAAGAAACTGAAACGCGTGCATCTCGTGTATCTGGACGAAAATGAGGTTGTCAGTATCGTGAACAAAAAAAAGAAGAGTGGCTGATGGTGCGCGCCCTCCCTGGCATTCAGTCTTGGCACGTGTGGCGGCTCAGCAAGTCATCAACAGAAGGGACATGTAACGTATATGTAGCACGGACAGTGGGATCTGCTTGGAAGCAACTTTATTAAATGGGTACAGCGAGGAAAACCGTGGCGTAAAGTGCCGAATTTGAATTCCTAAGGACTGCTTATTTTGAATGCAGGGACATCTTATTTATCACACTTTTCTTCACGGGGTATTTAAGTTACTGTTTTAGTTGGTGGTTGCTAATAGTTTTATCTGATCACAATAAGAAAATCACAAAATGTTATCCTCGAGCAGGATAAAATATATCGGCTTGCCACGATTCATTCATACACCGAGAGCATCGAAGCTGCTCCAGTCAGGCACAATGGCATCCCTCACCTGAAATTGTTTGTAATCGGAAATACATAGCCAACCTAAACAATTTTAGTATTATATCTTTATTTTTGTGTGTGGAAGTAAAGTTTTTTTTTATTCTAAATGTAAAATATTCTGGAAGGTAAAACTTCACACTGCATCATCTTTTCTCGAATCATTAGTCTCTAATATGATACCACTTTGTACACTTATGTAAAATGCTGTATATAGTTTCTCCTCCCTTTTACTGTGTGACCGATTGCTCTAGTTATCAATGGCCTCATCTGAATGAAAATATATAAAAGATGTGTGTTGGTTTTATGAAACTGGAACTCAGAGTCACTTCTTGTATAGGACACTGCTAAGTGTAGGCTTTGAAAAAGGACCCTACTTTGGGGAGTTGTTTCTTCTTTCTCAATAAAATAATGCAACATGTTTTTAATAGAAATGAATGCCGAAATAGAGTATAACAGGGTACCCAAATTTAAAAAAAATCGAAGGTGGTGTTTTTTTTTTATTCGCATCGAAATTTGTCTTTGTTTAATTTTTTTCCCATGTTTGCCTAAATATATCCTAACTATTGTATCACTCAGATACCTTATTTATTTTTCAAATAATAGCCATATATTAGTAGAATAGTATCTGCAAATTATATAATAATGATTAAATTATTTCATGAGATACAGACCTCCAAATTTTGCCATTTGTCGTTCGAGCAGGCATGTTTGGCAATTTTTATAAAAATAAATATAATGTAAATAAATATTATTATTATATATTACAAGCAAACTGCACTCATAGTTTGTTGCTAAAAAGTATTAAAATTCTCCTAATTTTATTGTTTTAGTTATTCACTTTCAAACGTGCCCCCTCCATCAGTGCGCGTTATTGCAACTGTCCACCTCTCCATGCCTTACGATTTTTCCTGTCTCCAAATGTTTTTTCTGGTCAAAACTAAGTGTGGATTCGTTCATACCAGACACTAGACAATGGCATATAAAAACATCAGTTGATTTAAAAATGTCGACCAGCCACCCTTTGGTCGATCTTATCTGAAATCACCCTGTTGCAACTCGGTGCAATGTTTGCCGTGCTCCATCTGCCTCAAAACGCATTCTGGCGAGAGGAACGTGCATGTACAGTGGAATCTTGTTGATATGATTCGGCATAATATGTTTTTTTTCATTCTCGGCCGACATCCCATAAGAGCAATGTATTTCGATACAAACAATATAATTATATTTTTGCTTGAAATCGGATAATACGACTCCAAAAGCGGGTTCTCACGGGCATTAAAAAAAATTATGCCTTTTCATTCTAGTATACATACTGGAATCACAAGCTCGAACCACATTCTAACGAGCCACGAACATCCCGTTGTGCGGCTATAGTTAACACTGGGGTGTTCCAACATGGCCGCCCAGTCCGGCGTTGCCGTTAGTCATCAACTAAGCGGAAAGTAGCGCACCCTGGTTTCACATGGCTAGGTGCGCGTTGCGCCTGGTAGGTAACGTTGGCGGTGATGGCCGCCTCTTGCTTAATTTTTGCGTCTCCGCACATTTTCTTTCGTTTTCTGAGTGTGCTGTCTTGCTTTGTCTGTTTGCTCTCCGGTGCTCCCTATTCACGGCTCTCGTGGTATCGCTAACCACCGTGACAATGTCAAGGAAACGCAAGCCGCTGTCTCTAAAAAAAAAAAAAAAGGGCATTATCTGCAAGGTCGAAGAGGACCCGAAGAAGGAGCGTGTAGACCTGGAACGTGAACTAGGCTTGCCGGTTTCTACTCTTAACACTATCGTCGGCAAGCGGGAACAAATCCGCAACAAGGTGCAAGTCTTCGGCGCAAGTGTCAAGCGAACGAGAGGTGCGCAGCATGCACAGATGGAAGAGATCCTCGTGGCTTGGTTTAAAGAAGTATGAGCAGCAGGTGTGAACATCGACGGTAAAGTTCTCCGCGAGATGGCCGATGAGATCGCGAGCTGGCCAACCAAACTGCGGATCTTTTTTTTAATTTTCAAAAGAACTTGTTTATCGATGCTGAAAAGAAGAAAACCCAAACCAAAGTGTCCGACTATTTCAAAGCTGCAAAATAAAAACAAGTTTCACACCGGGTATGCATATTTTAAATTTTTGAGCTCATTTTAGATAATATGATTTTCGGCTGATATGTTTTATTTTTCGGTTCCCGTGAAAATTGTATCAACGAGATTCCACTATACCACAATCAGTTGGCCTCACACACATAGTTTCTCAGGAAATAGTCATGTAGCACTAAAATTGATGCACAGTTCTTTCAAACTGCATACACCCTACGGTATCACTAAAAAGAATAGATAGTCCCATGCAAGCCTAACCTTACCTACAGCTCCTGCGTCATGAGTCTATCGGCAACAGGCTAGTCCACACCAACAACTTCCTCTCTCCTTTTTGCCCCCCCCCCCCCCCCCTACATCAGTCCCTCCCTCACTCAATATCTCGCTCTCTGTGTTTCACAAATACGATGAGAACAAGAAGGAAAGCACAAAAAATGGCCAAAGTCACATGCCTGAGCGCACGGAAAAGTGTGCAGGCTCTCGGGCTTCGTCTGGTACCGGGTGAGGAACTCGAGGTGAAGCTCCACCTCCGGGGTCGCCAGAGGCTTGGAGAGGTAGCAGTTGCCGTAAGCGGTGAGCAGCCGGTAGTCGCCCACGCCACAATTGCCCCCACCGTTCACACTGTATTCGTCCACGTTCATCGCATCCGGCGCACTCTCTCGAGACTTATCCACGGCATCGCAGTTCCTGAGTTGTGGCGCGGCCTGTCCGTTCTGCAGCTGCATTTGGAAACGTTGGTGTTAGGTCCCAGGACTTTCGGGAAGACAGTGTTACATATATATATTCTTGTTTGGTAGTTGTTTTTTTTTTTGTGTGACGGGCTCAAAAGAAAACAGGGGCCCGCAATGTTTAAGAGTCCCGGACGCGACGGCAGTTAACGAATTCCGAAGTAACCTGAATCTTAAGCACCGGGGTTGGAAATGTGGGGAGTCGGCGAGAAGCACCGCCAGGTCGGAACGACACGGGGGGGGTGCGGAGCGACCCAGCGAGGTGACAAGCGATGCTGACCAGACGCCCGGGAAAGTGGGGACGATTCCTGGAATTTCGGGGGCGCGCGGGAAAGAGAAGGGCAGTCTACGCTGAGCATCGGAGGGGGCAAGATGCCACGACGACTCCGAGAGGTCTCGCGTAGCTCCTAAGATCTGTAAACCAGTCCGTAACTATATATGTAAATAAATCACATATATCTATTCGTAACCTTCACCTGGGCGTTCCTCTGCCACTACATCTCCGTTGGCCAAGGCGAAATTGGGGTTGATGATGATTGGGGTTTAATGGCGCAAAAGCAACTATGGCCATATTGCGCCAAGAAAGATATTTTAAAGAGCCGGGTAGTTAGTTTTAAACTTAGTTATCTAGCTATATCAGGTGCAAAATGCCAATTGCACGTAGGAAACTTAGAATGCGGGAGAATGGTACCAGAGGTCTGTCGCCAAGCAGAAAATAAGGATGAAATGGAAGGTGGTTTCTGAAAAGTTCAGGAAAATATCTACGACGCTGATGATCCAAAAATCTACAATTCCACAGGATGTGAAGGACAGTTAACATTTTTCCACACTTTTCACAGAGCTTGACATCTTCACCGCAGAGCAAGTGCAGGTGTGTCAATCGGGAATGACCAATTCTCAAGCGGCACAAAAGGACTTCCGAACGGCGGTCCTTATGGGAGGAACTCTCCCATACTTCTAAGTTGGGCTTAACGACATGAAGTTTGTTATCAATCTGTGTGTCCCACTCCAGTTGCCATAACTTTATAATTGACTTGTTTAAGACTGGCTTGAGGTCTTGGTGTGGCAGGCCAAAAGATGTTTCCGTATAGTTTTTTGCAGAAAGTGCAAGGTGGTCTGCATTCTCATTCCCACAAATGCCCACATGACTGGGCACCCAGCAGAAGTTTATAAGTTGTCCAAGATGGAAAGCTTTGTTAATCTGAACACGAACCTGTTGCACAAGAGCGTTCTTGCTGTCTGCTAAAGATGAAATAGCTAAGAGAACACTTTGGGAATCAACAAACAGAACTGCTTTGTTAATGTTATTTTCTAGAATATATTCAACAGCCATAAGGGTACCATACAATTCAGCAGTAAAAATGGTTGCTAGAGGGTTGAGTTGGCTAACATTACTGAAAGTGAGAGAGTAAACTGCACAACCTACGCAGGTAGATGTTTTCGAGCCATCAGTGTAGAAGTGGAGATAGTCACTATATTTCTGCTCTAGCTCTGCGAACTGCCGCAAGAGAACAAGAGGAGGAACAGCCTTTTTGTGGTACTTTGAAAGTGACCAATCACAAGAGATTGGCACCAAGTCCCAAGGAGCAACCCTATAGGTCTGTCTCAACAAAGGAGGCCTATCAAAAGAAAGGTGCAGCGACCTTGCCATGCTCTCAGCCCGAAGGCTCAGGGGCCGAACAATACTGGGCTTATTCTCAAAAAGGCGCAATGATGCCGAGGTCTGCAGAGCAGAGAATGAAGGGTGGTGCGGATCACTATAAACTTTATAGGCATAACAGAGACTAAGATATTGTCTGCGTCGCTCAAGGGACATCTGATGCGTTTCAGCATACAGACTCAGCACGGGCGACGTGCGAAAAGCACCTGTGGCTAGACGCAGCCCCAGGTCATGGATTGGGTCCAACATCTTCAAAGCAGATGGTCGTGCTGACGCATACACCACTGCACCGTAATCCAGCCGGGACCGCACTAGAGAGTTATGAATTCGCAGCAGGCATTGTCTGTCAGACCCCCAAGTTGTGTGTGACAGCACCTTAAGAATATTGGAAGATCGTAGGCATTTTGTTTCAGTTCTTTCAAGTGGGGTACGAATGTGAGCTTTTTGTCAAATGTCACACCTAGAAACTTATGGGCCTCTTTTACAGTAATGGCAAGGTTATTAAGATATAAGGAAGGATCCGGTGACAACCCTCGACGCAGCGAAAAAAGAACACATACGGTTTTGTCGGGAGAGAAACGAAACCCATTTTCGGCTGCCCACTTGCTCATCCTGTTGATTGTCAGTTGCAGTTGACGTTCGCAACTATGCAGATTGCATGAAGAAACTGAAATTTGCACATCATCCACATACAAAGAATAAGATACTGTCGGTGGTATCACCTTAGCCAGGCTATTGATTTTAGCTGCAAAAAGTGTGACACTAAGCACCCCTCCCTGAGGGATCCCACTTTCTTGAGAAAACACATCCGATAAGGTGGAGCCCAGACGGACTTGGAAAGTATGTCCCGTTAAGAAGTTTTGTATACATCGCAACATGCGACCCCGAACACCGTAAGCATACAGGTCCCGCAGGATCCCATAGCGCCACGTCGTATCGTACGCCTTTTGCAGATCAAAGAACACAGAAAGACAAACCTGGCGGTGTACGAATGCCTCACAAATAGAGGCTTCAAGGCGGACTAAGTGGTCCAGGGTGGAACGTCCAGCTCGAAAACCGCACTGATTAATGTCAAGCAAATTCTCAGTCTCCAAGAAATGAACGAGACGTTGGTTAATCATTCTTTCGTAGGTTTTTCCCACGCAGCTCGTGAGCGCAATGGGCCGGTAGCTAGTTGGTTGAGAAGAATCTTTGCCAGGCTTCAGAAGAGCGATTACATGAACTCTTTTCCAAATCTCGGGAAATGCAGAGCAGTGCCACAATGAGTTATTAAAGGTCAGCAAACTGCCTAGAGAATCAGGTGACAGGTGCCTAAGCATCTCATAATGAATATTGTCCGGTCCAGGAGCAGACTGTTTCTTTACACTGAGAGCCACTTCGAGCTCAGAGAGTGTAAAAGGCCTGTTGTACGGAGCGTCACGAGCACCAGACAGAATGATTGGCTGTTTCTCTGCTGTTGAACTGAACTTTTTAAAGGCTTCACTGCAGTTGCCTAAACTAGAAACGTCTTGGAAATGTTTGCCAAGAACATTCACTTGATCTTTCAGGGACGTTGCAAGTGATGCAGGGAAGAGGGGAATTCTGAAGGGTAAGTAGTCACCCCTAACCCTTCTAAGCCGATCCCACGCTTCTTTTGCAGGTACAAAACTACTCAAGGACGTCAAATACTTTCTCCAGGAGCTTCCTTTTGCCTGGCGTCTTGTCCAGCGAGCTTTAGCTCTTTTTTTCTTGAACTCAAGTAAATTCCTAGAAGTTTGATATCTACGAAAGATGCACCAAGCTTTGTTCTGGGACTTTCGTGTTGTTTTACAGTCATCATTCCACCATGGCTTGCATCTTTTAGGAAGACGACCGGATGTTTGAGGGATACTCCGTGTGGCAGCACTTATTATAACCTCTGTGACATACAGTGTTGCTTCATCTGGGCTCATGTTTGAGATTATAGAAGAATCAATCAGTGCCTCCAATTGAAAAATGGACCAATCTGCCTTGTCTAGTTTCCACCGGGGCATTCGCGTTAAAAGAGTCGGAAGAGAGACAGTGCTCTCTAAAACAATAGGGAAGTGATCGCTCCCAAAAGGATTATTAAAAACCTTCCATGAAAAGCATGGAAGTAATGAAGGTGAAGTAATAGAAAGGTCAATAGATGTAAATGAGTTGTGAGCAGAACTAAAAAAAGTAGGTTCTCTCCCATTAAAAATACACAAGTTAGATGATAATAAAAACCGCTCAATTACTCGGCCTCGAGAATCGAGGCGAGTACTGCCCCACATGGGGTGATGGGCATTAAAATCTCCTAAAATTAAGAAGGGTTGAGGAAGTTGCCCTACAAGCCCTTGGAGTTCGTGAAGTTGCAATGGAACGTTTGGTGGCAGATAAATGGACACAATTGTTATGAGGCGGTCTAAAAGAAGGCGTACCGCTACAGCCTCAAGCGGTGTGCAAAGAGGAACCTCCGAGCAGGCAACCCCACTCTGCACGACCACTGCTACGCCACCAGAACTGGAGTTCAGACGATCCTTGCGGAACACTTGATGATGTCGCAAAATCTGAGTATGATGTGTTTGAAGATGAGTTTCTTGTAAAGAGAGGGCAATAGGCCAAATCTCATCCATAAAATAATTAACATCATCAATGTTGGGTAAAAGACCTCGACAGTTCCATTGCATAAAATGCAAGTTTCTCATTTAGGTAAAAAAGTACACGAATAAATTAATAAAAAAGGAGAGAGAAAAAGAAAATTAATGCTTGCGATTACAGAGGTAAATTGATCTTATCTATTTGGGAGCAGTCACAGGTTTCTTCCCTTTCGATTTACGGTTTGGGGTTTGCCACTCCATGTCTTCGTGGTCAGACGCAGGAGTAAGCTGATCAGTAGCCTCGTCCATCGCCTCTAGCTCCTCAGACGAGACTTTTCCTGGAGCTTTGGGTGCGTCCGCAACACGGGATGGAAAACCCCGTCCACGACCGCCCCCCACTGAAGAGGCAGGGGAGGTACCGGGCGTGATATTGCCCGAGTGCCTCTGTTCCTGTCCCTGAGATCCTGAAGCGGCAGCGCGGTGCTGCCCTTTGGATGAGGAGGACCTCTCCAGCGAGTTTTGGCGGGACCGCCGCTCCTCACCAGAGGAAGTCCTCGCATCACGGACAGGCACTGCCTGTCCGTTCTGACACTGGGAGCCAGCTGATGTGCTCCCACCTGAAGCTGAAGGCTTCTTGGGTGAGGAAGTCCTCTTCTGAGAGGAGGAGCGAGGAGCTCGCTCATTCTCTTCAGAGGACGACCTGCGAGGTGTGGGCAATGGAGTCACCTCCATTTCCTCAAAGACACCCGAGTCTTTGGAGTGACTGGGTGCCTCGGCTGCTTTGGCAGCCGAGAGGGAACGCCCTGGAAGAGAAAGTTTCAACCTGGGCGTAGAGGACTGGAGTGGTTTTCCAGGGTTCCCAAGGGACACCTGGGTTGCCACCGATACCTTGGACGGTGCAGGTCCCCTACTGGACACCGCCTCGGCAAAAGAGCCACTCTGGAAAGCGGAAAGGCGACGCTTTGCATCTTGGTAGCTTATATTCTCTTTAACCTTAAGTGCAAGAATTTCTTTTTCTTTTTTGAACTGTTCACATGTTCTGGAGTAGGCGGGATGGTTCCCGCTGCAATTGGCACATTTGTTATCTGCTTCGCAACCATCAGCGGCGTGGTCCCTGCCACCACACCTGGCGCACGTCTCACGACCACGGCAAGTGCGCGACCCGTGACCGTACCGCTGGCACCGAAAGCACCGAAGCGGATTTGGCACATAAGGTCGCACCTTGCAGTTAATGTAGCCTGCCTTAATAGAGGGAGGCAAGGTGTGCCTCTCGAAGGTCAGAACAACATGTTTGGTGGGTCGTTCTTCACCATCTCGTCGGATTGTGATACGTTTTGCAGCTACAACTCCTTGGGATCGGAGACCCTCTACAATTTCTTCCTCAGTGCTGCCTATCAAATCGTCTTCCGAGATCACGCCGCGGATGGCGTTCAGTGTTCAATGAGCAGACACTGTCACCTTGAGGTCTTGGATAGTTTGGATGTTCGTTAGAGCTGTTGCTTGGTACTTCTCGTAAACCTCCACGAGAAGGTCGCCTGAGAAGAGCTTTTTCGCTTCATACTTTGCTCCTAGCATGCCCTGAAGTACTTTGGCGACAAGGAATGGAGACAGTTTTGAAAGTGGTTTTGATACGTCGTCAGAATGAAGAACAAAAAATTGTGTAAAATGGTCATTAACATTGTCCGTAGAGAGAAACGTTGACAGTGCTTTGGTGCGGGTCCTTTTCGGGGCCCGATCAGGTGTTTTAGTTTTGGAACCCATAAAGATGGGGGAGAAAATTCAGTGCCCGGGTGCACCGCCCACCACGGAGCCCAACAAGGGGGTAGGTAATGTGCCATAGCAAGAAAGGCTTGGCTGACACAATTACTCTACCAGTGCTGCCCGGGCACTATACCCTACTGTGGTTGCAGGGACAGGACCTGTTTCCACTCAAGGTTGGCCCTTGCCGCCTAAGGAGGTGAAAAAGGAAGGAAGAGAGTGTAGAAGAAAAGAGAAAGAGGAGGGAGGAAAAGTGAAAGAAGGAAGAAGAGGGTAGAAGAGGCGACTGACTGAATCATCCTGGTCGGGCCAAGCCAGGACACCCGTCTACGAGAAGCAGGGGCCGAAGCGGTGTATTGCCTCACCCGGGGGGCCCCGAAGGGTCCAAACAAACCCCGGGCTCAGCTCAACCACCAGGGTCCCCTTTTCCCTGGACACGGGTTAAGCCACGCACAGCCAGACATGGGTGGGCGAACCCACATGGCTCGGGGTTCGTAGTGACGCCATTCACCAAGCACCTACTATAAAGTAGGTGCCCCCTGCGTGTGGGTATGGTGGCCCACGTGGCTGGGGTCCGTGGTGACGCTACTCACCAAGCACCTAAGGTGCAGGCGCCCCCTGCGGAGCTCGGAGTCCGTGGAGACGCCACTTTCCAAACACCTGCTTTCACAAGTGCCCCCTGCGGGGGCGAAATTGGGGGTTGCCATCTTCACATCGGCGGCAACCCAACAAAGGACCTCAACCTCTCTCAACCACACCAGAGAGAGAGTGAGGGAAAGAAAATTAACTGTTGGGTTAGCTCGTGTTACTGCGGCCATTAATTTTTTGTATTTTTTCTGCTGATTATATGGTTTGTTAGATAAGCCCCCTTTTGTATTTGTATTTATGCATAGTTTTACACTCCTGTAACAGCCCCAAAAGAGGCTGATAGTAAAAGTAAATAAGATATAAAAATGGACACACAGATGCTGAATCAAATGCAACATCAAAGTGCGTTTCTCATAGCCATCGAAGTAAGCGACTATTGTTAGGTGCGCAGAGTTTGGAACTTGCGTTGCCAACGTCATGAACACCAAACTATGGATGTGTTATCAGCTACTCCAAGCACATAGCGCCATACCGTTATCACGAGAGCAATTACCGGATTTTACCTTACAATTCGAAGGCTATCATCAAGACTGCTATAGTAAGAGAAAGAGCTCTTTCGGGGACTACGTCAAAATAAAAATTAGTACTCGTCGAAACCCCGTGTGAAAAAAATGTGAAAAAGCACCAGTGTCCACAAGCTACTTCGCGCAGTGTATGTGGCGTATGAAAACCGAATGTGAACTCGTGTGGGATTTGCACCAAGGGAGTGACAGCAATGTTTCGAACGCTCGTAATGCTAGTTTGGATCGCATTCTCGAGTCCAAATGCACTTTTCATGATTGTCTCGATCTCGGGTCTCTTTGAGCAAATCGTAACGATCGGCTGTCTGTGTGCTACGTGGAAAACCAGACATGCAGTCCTTACTGGCAAAAAAGTTGCACAATTTTCTTTTGTTTGAAGTCTATATACCGTAAAATTCCGAGCGAACGCCCACGTTTGAAGGATCGCCCACCCCCCCTCTTTTTGTCCAACATCTGTTGGGAACGGTATTCCGATACATCGCCCTTCCCCCGATTCCCGCCGGACGTCATGCGATGTTCGACGGGAATCGCGCGTCAACGGCGCGATCTGCGGTCCCGCGTTTTTGTCTGCGATCTGCACGCCTGAAATGCGTGAAATGCAAATCTACTGCGTTTGCGATCTGCGCTATCCGTTCCCGAGTTTTTAGCGGATTCCCGTGTTTTTGCCCACGATCTGCGCGCGCGATATCGATTCCTAGCTGTAACACGCGCAAGTTGTTCCCGCGTGTATTATTGCATCGTAAAATGCGATTCTGCTGCGGCCGCAATCTGCAAGATTTGTTTCCGTGACATGCGGGTTTGCAGCGGATTCACGCGTTTACGTCCGCGATCTGCGCACGCGATATTGGTTTCTGCAGTATCCGTTCCCGTGAGATGCGAGTTCTCGGCGGGTTTCCGCGGGTCTTTCGCGCTGTCAAACGCGAATCTGCTGCGTCTGCAACCTGCGGTATCCTTTCCTGTGACACAGGAGTTCGTAGTGAATTCCGGCCTGTTTATCGCATCGTGAAACGCGAATTCGCCGTGTCCGCGATCTGCAGTATCAGTTCCCGTGTCATGCGGTTTGTAGCGGGTGCCCCGGTTCTTATCATTATTTCTGATAAAATTTTGCTGTGGCATCCCCAAAGATAGCCCACCCCATGTTTTTCACCATTTATCTCTTCATTTTGGGTGGGCGTTCGCTTGGAATTTTACAGTAAGTTATTATTTTCAAAAAATATTTTTTTCTGAATGGTACTCAAAAACAGTGAAGGGGACACAAGTTTGCAAAAATATATATATGAACTTTTCAAATCTTAAATGTAAGTTTAAATAGAAACTGAAACCACTTTCCAAATCAATAAGGGCAGTACTCTGGTGGCTCAAAGTAAAATTATAGTGAGTGTGATTCAAGTAGTTTATCGGGGACAAGTGGTGATTGAAAGTCGCTGGCAGACGTAAATGGCAAAACTTCAAGAGATCCCTCCACCTGGGCACGATCCGCCGGCGGTGCCTCTGAGAAGATCAATGACTGCTCCCGATCTGCCGATATGTTAACCCGTATGCCGCACAGAAAGCATTAGGGTCTAAAAAATTTCATTTGACGCATCTCCTGAACTCTGCATGATTGTGCCCAGCTTTTTGTAAGCCTAAGAACATCCCAATGTGCATGTTATCCTTGCAGAATTCAGGCATCAAGTATGTAGGCATAGTCAGAGTAAATTTGGCTAGTGCTAGTCAAACTCTGAAGGCAACTTTCCCGGCACACAGCTCGGATCCACACCAATGCAGTATTGAGTCTGCTTGCGGCTCATCGTAAGGTGAAAGAGTAGTGTGATCATTTACAACCGAAAGGAAACGCGTTTTGGGCAACACACTTATACCCTCGCATGACACAACCGACGGCCCTACACTCCGTTTACCTATAAGGTGACGTCTGTGAGGGGTACACTCTCACCACGCCAACCAACTGTTTCCCTTCATCACCGGAACCTGTTCTCTGCAAATCTGGATGGAAGTGTGATCACATGGCAAAAGACACATGTCACAGGTTCAATGAGCACGTAGCTTCCGCCGCACTGTCAGCTTGGGGGTGAACGGAGTACTATAAAGAGAAACTCACAGCGGAGTCTCGGCACGCGACTCCTTCCGCCCTCTTGCACGTGCCGCCGTTGCCCTGCCGTAGAGAGCGCAGGTCACGCATGGCAAGCGCGAGATCCAGCTGAAGTCTGCCTGTGTGCTGACTGCATGCTGTCCTCGCTCCGTTGCCGGTGTCCATGATCCAGCGGTTCCACTCGACCGTGCACGACAGGATGCTGGCAGGGCAGTGCTGAAGATGGCTCCCGAGCTGACTGCGCAGGAGCGAGGCTGGACACCCATTGACTGCATTCGAGCATGGCACCTGGACCAGAAAAGCCGTTCTCAGTGACCCTCGCATATTTTTAACAAAGTATGTGTTACATCAGTGCTTCCCAAACTCCACCACCCTAGGACCCATGAAAACTATGAAATTGGCGAGCCTGCTTTGGTTCCGGTATGCTCCGAAAAGAAACCAGTTATCCAATCCAATTCACACGTCACTGAAAGAATAAACAGGGACGGACACGACGACACATCTTTTGTGCGAGCCGTCGTGTCTGTCCACATGTTTATTCTGTCAGTAATGTGTGATTCCACCAATGTGCTCACCTTCTGAACTCACTCCAATCCACTTAGTAAAAAAAAAAAAAACTTGTTGACCAAACATCACAGGAGCATGCGCACAAGAAACGTCACAGTGTCGACGAAACGTGCGTCCATGAAACGTGTGTAGACCTATAAGGTTGTCCACGAAACATGTTCTGACGAAATGATACGGACCCGACATCAGCTACCTCGCTTGTGAGGCGGATACTTCGAAGGACGAAAACTTCCCACCTTGACGTTTGGACAGAGCAGTTGGTGCTCTTGGCACTTGCAGGAGTGGAAACTCGCCCCGCAGTCCAACTTGCACGGGACGATTTGGCAGCTTTTCCGCTGCTCGGAGCGGGCGTTGCACTTGACGATGCTGATGCAATTGAGGCAGTGCGGGTGAATCGGGTCGGCGTCCGATTCCGCAGACATCCTTTCTTGGAGGACACCACTGCAAACTACCGTTCCTGCCAAAGAGAGGGAACTTCACATCGCAAAGCAGACAAAAGGCATAGCCGTCGTGACGCCGGACGCCGACGGGCTTTGAAGCAGCGGTGAACGGGCACGAATAGGAAACGAAATAGCCCACAAACTGGGATATAAAGTCGGTCCGATATGATCTCGAATCGTACTTGTGTTTGTTTTTCCACGTCACACATCTCTGACAAGTTTTCGCTGTGTCACGAGAGAAAGTGAGGTTACAACATGTGTCACTTTAAACTGGACGTGGTCGACCATTGAAAGTGAGTTACCTCGAAAACGAACACTACTCGAAAGTTTTAACAGACTGGGTCCTCGAATGATCAAAGCACCAGACCTTACCGCTCGGTTGAGCGAACCGTTGACATAAAAGGACTGACATACGTTAGGGACTTCGGAGACGAGTACAAGCCGCAGCCAGAGTCTCACCTGAGTGGCTGATTGTAGAAGTGGCAAGCTAGAACGGGGGCTCCGGTGTTACAAATAATGTAACAAAACAGGGCAATTCATGATTAGGAGCATTAAGATGCTCGGAGCGGCGCTAGACACAGCCGACACAGCTTTGACAAAGGAATGGAATAATAACAATTTAACAAACCAGCTGATTGCCCAGAGTTGTCGATTAACGCATCTCAAACTTGAAGGAGGCGCTGTATTTAGCGCCAGTCCTAATAAACATGCTATTAACGACGAAAGTAAGATATAAACGTGGTCGTGACTGTAAATGCACATAGTTATGTGCGACAATGTGTGTTTTAGTTCTAATCCGAAAAATAAAGCAAAACTGTTTGGAATACATTTAAAGCGTTATCGATCTCTATGAAACCGAAACCGAAACAAGTACAGAAAAGCGCGCGTATTTTGCACCTCAAATTAAATGTATTGGCCTCACATTCCCTCGTAACGGTGTTAATTCATTAATTTTATTAATCCGTGCAATTCATTGACCAGCGGTGAGATTAAATATTGTATATTCTGAAAATATTCCCATTCTTTAGTGCTTTGCCGACAACAGACGCACCTAGCCGGGTATGATTTGATTTGCTGCGGCTTCATTGGACGGTAGAAATAACGTGGCACGTGTGACGTCACTATTACAATTTTTTTTTAATCGCCGCCATGAGTTGCGAATTTAGGGATCCTGGGTTCAATCCCCTCCCCTGCGGCTTTCGATCTGGATGAGCATAGTACCCAGGTGCGGATTCAAAGAGACGTCCTGACCCAGGAGCATTAAAGGGCCTCTGACACGCCAAAAAAAAAATATTTTTTTTTTCATGCTAAACATTGAATTGGCATATCAGGACATTACAAAAAAATTGTTTCACTATAGAGTTGCGTAGTTTTTTTATAAAAAATAGAAATACGAGGGCAAATTCAAAGTTCCCGCCGTGCAGTGTGACGTAACAGTGTACCGCAAGGTGTCGGGGCGGTCAGAAGGGAGGCATCGCCGGAAGTCACGTGAGTTGTATCCCTCCTCGTGCTTACCGCGAGCGCGTGTAATATTTTTTTTTAATATTTTTGTTATTCTCCGCACCTCCACGAGCGATCCAAGCAGACAAGGTTTCTTTTATTTGCTTTTCATCGCTTAATGTTGCTGTAAAGGTAGAAGAAGCGGAGTCAGTGAATTGACGTGATCAACTACAATGCCTAGAAGGTGCTGTGTGAGGGACTGTCCCGGTATTTCAGCAACTGAAGAAGAGATCACACTGCATGCATTTCTGAGAGACATACATCGGCCGCATGAGCACCCAGTAAACAAGTTCTACTCATGTTCCAGACAAAATACGTACTTTGTGCTCGACGTTTACTTGTACTTGGTACACTCACCAGTTCGTATTCTTTAGACGGCAGGCATCTACAGCCTGGAGAGTATCCGATGATTCAACGACCTCGATGTCTCAACCTTCAGCAATGCGATCGGGCGTGTCGTATGCTAGCAATCCTAATTTCTGCGAGCGTTCTAAATTTTTTTTTCAAACCTTGATAGCTTGTTTTGCGCCCAGTATAGCCCTGTATCATCGGACTGACGGCATGCGCTCGTACACTGGCTTGTACTCGCAACGCTTTCATCATTGACCTCCATCACGTCGATCCACTGACTTTTCGTCCCCAAATTTTACAGCACGCAAACTAACCAACGGTGCAGGGATAAAGAGCTAGTGGAACTGAAACTTCGTTTTCTATTATCGCTCGTACGAAGAGCAGAATAATAAAAAGAAAAAAAGTCTCAGGCACGGTCGCGGAGAGCACGAGGAGTGAAACTCACGCGACTTCCGGTTAACCCACTTTTAGTGACGTAGCTCGATGCCTCCTTTCTGACCGCCCCGACACCTTGCGGTACACTGTTACGTCACAGTGCACGGCGGGAACTTTGAATTGAGCCTCGTATTTCTATTTTCTTATAAAAAAACTAGGCAACTCTATAGTGAAACAATTTTTTTGTAATGTCCTGATATGCCATTGCAACGTTTAGCATGAAAAAAAAAATATTTTTTTTGGCGTGTCAGAGGCCCTTTAATTGTTTTATGGAGCGAAACGACATTATCAGCTTTGAAGCCATGCCAAACGGCCCCTTCTCCTGTCCCAATGTCGTCTGTAGCAGAAATATTAATAATAATAATAATATAATAATAATAATTTTTATTTTTGCATCTGTACAGGTTACAGACGCCGGAGCCACGGACAAAAAGTCAACGCATTTTGACTTGCCGAGGTCCGGGCCCCGTGCACTTTGGCAGACCGCTACGGGGATACAAAAATAACTGCAGAGATTATAGCAACAGGCAACAAGTAAAATACGAACGTAAAAGAGCTAGGTTTCACAGGTTTACACAAAAATTCTATACAAAAAGTAAGTACAATGATTTAGGGTTTATATTTATTATTTTTATTTTTATTTGGAAATACTACTGGCTTCACTCGAGGAGCCATGGTAGGAGTGGGTGCAAACATGTAAACAAAAAGCAGATTTATAAAAGAAAACTTAAGTATAAATTCAACAGCAGGTGCAAAATTAGCAGCAGTTGTGTTGGCGACGACATCATTTGGTAGCTCGTTCCACTTTTTAATTACCCGAGGGAAAAAAGAATACCTAAAACAGTCGTTTTTGAACTTGTATTGTTTTAACGCTTTTGTGTGGTTTAGACGTGAGGACCCGGTCGATAATGGTTGTATATAGTTAGAGCAGTGTTTCTCAACCACTGATGTTTCGCGGACCCCTTGTGGATCGGCGGAGATGATGGAGGACCCCGTTCGTGGTGAGGGGAAGGAAAAGTTATTGGTTAATGATGATAGTGATTTAATAAATGTATATAACTAAGGGCTAGTGCAAAGTAGATTTCTCTTATTGACATATACACGAGAAAACGGACCCTAAAATTGGAACGTTTATTCTTAATCCGATATAAGACAACTTTTATTGTCGGGACACAGGGCTTCGCGGACCCCTAAGATGCCTTCGTGGACCCCAAAGGATCCGCAGACCCCCATTTGAGAACCACTCAGTTAGAGCTTTGAACATGAAGAGTGCCGTTAAGGATATTGAACAGTAATCTTAATCCATCAATTTTGTTCTTATTTGCAACGGCTGAAGCTTCGCTCCAATAAATAATTCAGTGGACGATGTTTCTCTACGATAATCATTAAAAATAAACCGAGCAGCTAACTTTTGGATACTTTCAAGCTTGTTAATACCGTTTTTTTTTTGTGTGAAAGGGCAGCACACTGAACTGCCATATTCTAGCACAGGCATAATAAAACTTTTATAAGCAATAAGTTTAGTGTCAAGATCAGCAAATTTTAATTTCCTACGACACGCAAACAAAGTGCCCCTCGCTTTGTTAACCGTTAATTCTAAGTGCTGGTTACAGTTCAGTTTATTGTTAAAAGGAAGTCCTAAATACTTGTACTCCTCGACCCGTTTTACTGGTTGTCCATCAAGTAAGTAACTAAATGTCCACGTTATCTACATGATATTTGTTGAGCAATGAGGGTAGATTCTGTTTTAAAGACTCGTAACTGTAGTTCGTACGAAACGGAGACACTTTCCATTCCTATGAGTAGAGGATGCGGATGGCGGGCATAGTTTTGACCATTCCTGATGTCTGTTTTAGAAAACTAATACATTCAGGGGAAGAAAAACGAAAAGACCGAGTCAAAAGGTACTCATAAAATAGATGTATATTTATAATTTTGTATCGTGAAAATAGAGATTCTGTGTGGGCTAAGAAATGAACGTTTCCAACAAAGCGCAAAACTCTTTTTTACAGCGGTGCTGTTAAAGGGATACTTCAACGAAATTTGAAATATTCCCGTCGTGTTCAAAAATAGGTTGAATATGATCCACAATATCCGTAAATGACAATCGCACGTTTGTATTTTGATCCTGGTGGCTGTATTTTTCGTTATAAACGGCCCACTCTGGCAAGCGCTCGGAGAAGGTCCAGCTTAGAGCACGTGACATCCAACGCAATCGTGACGTAGGTCGTCTCAAGACGAGCAAGGCTACGGCGAGGCTGACGTTGAGAGGATGGCCTAGTCGTTCCAGCCACCGAAGCGGCTGCTTTTTGTTCGAATTTTGAGTGACAGGTTAATCTTCTATAATCTTGTAGGGGGACAATAGCGACTTCTGCGACACACAAAAGTGATTCTCGGGAAGAGGGGTGTTCCTCCTTCCCCCCTTCTCTCGTTGTGGCCGGAGGCGAGACAACCTCCGTCACTAGCTGTCATGGTTCCTAGACGAGCATTACAAACGAGGCGTTAGCGACATCCACCAGGTGCTCTTAGCTAATCGTTTTAATTCGTTTTAAAATTCCTTTTTGAGACTTTTTTAACAAGGTATTGGTATGTTCCATGTGATACTGCTCTTTTGAACACATATAGACCAAAAAATGAGCGCCGAAATTTCGTTGTAGTATCCCTTTAAGGGCTAGTTTCCCCAGGATCGTGTCCGGTACCAAACAAATGTCGACACAACACTCTGGTTGCCGCCGTCGCTCATAGATGGCGGTAGCTGTCCAGAGTGTTGTGTTTGCCGGTTGTCTGCTTGACGCCGTCGCTCATAGATCCCGGCAACCTTTCCAGCGTGGATCCGCCACTGGCAGCAGTGCGAATGGTTCCGCAACCACCGCGAGGCCGCTATCGCCTAAAGTTCCACTGCGTCGAGCGCTTCAGATTCCCTTGCGAAAGAAGAGCAGATCGCTCGCCTGGAAAGCCACCGCCGAGAACAGAAGCTACAGCTCCGCTGCTCTTCCTTCTGCACCAGAGTTGAAAGGCTGAAAGCTTTTTGTAGTAATAATATTTTGTTCAGATTTGTCCCTGTGTTCGTTCCCCGAACGAGATGACAATAGGCTACTTGGGATTTAAATAACGCATGATCTTTTTGTAGCTTTATTTTTTCGGGGAGAATGGCTCTACAACGTGCAAGTATATCAACAATTCTGCATAATTTATCGACAATCTGGTTTACAAGTTTATTCCATTGTAAGTTTTCTGAAAACATAATTCCTAATACTTTATGTTCCTTCACTAATTCAATCGGTTATGGATTGAAAATTGGGAGTTTCATTTATATTTACGTGTTTACTGAACGATTTGAATAGAATTGCCTTTGTTATTGTTTCACTGATATAAAAACCATTTGTCTGCAACCACAAAAAAAAAAAAAAACTAGACAATATAAAGTTTGCTTTGGTTAGTACGTTATCCGCATTCGCGGCACCGATGAACAGACTGGTGTCGTCGACACACAAGACAAAAAGGACATTTTCGGAAATATTCACAAGATCATTGATATAAATATTAAAAAGCGATGGACCCAAAATGCTGCCTTGTGGCACGCCGTACTTTGTAACATTGATGAGAAATGACCATCAATTATTACAGATTGCCTACGTTCATTTAAGTATGAGGATATAAAGTGAAAGTGATGTACCACGTATACCATATCTGCTTACCCAGGCGAAAATCAGTCCACTTCCAGCTGGATTATGGAACTGGAAAAGTAAGCAGTCCAGCTGGATTCCAGCTGGACCCAGTTGGATTCCAGCTGGACCCAGCTGGAATCCAGCTGTTTGTCAATAAGTATGTTATGATTGAGACAATCAAAAGCTTTACTGAAATCGATAAAAATGTCAAGTATCAAAAGTTTGCTTTCCATTATCTGTAATATGACCTCCTTTTGTAAAAGAAGTGCGGATTCAGTAGATTTTCTATTTCTAAAGCCAAACTGGAATTTTGTAATTACAGAGTGTTTCTGGAGGAAAACGATCACGACGACAAAAAAATAATCTTTTCAATTCCATTCGAAAAAGCAGTCAAAACGGATATTGGTCTATAATTTGGCAGAACATTTCTGTCGCCACCCTTATATATCACAGACACTTTGGCAAGTTTCATTTTTTGTGGGAATTACCTGCACGAAAACACAAATTAAAAATATGTATAAGGCATGGTGTAATTATGCCAAGAACAAATTTAATCGGTTTGATTTGAAGATCCTCAATATCACAAGTTTTGCTGTTTTTATGGCCATAAATACACGGAGCGCTTCATGTTCGCTTGTTGAATTAAAAAACAGAGATTCACTAAGCTTGAGAAATGCCATTTACTGCAGCACCGCAGAATGAACTCGAAGCCAGGTTCACCCAGTATGGCTCCAGACAACAAACTTCCATTTACCTCGAGTTCCCCTAAATAATTATGTTGTCCATCACGCTGGACAATATCATTTATCATTTCCAAACAACATACCTGTACGCGTTTTTTTTTTGTTTTTTTTAACATTCACTAAATAAAGTTTTTGTAGTAATCATATTTGGCCTTTTTGAGTTCGATGTCAGCGTCTCACAGCATTACGATACTTTTTAATACTATAAATTTATTTAGGGTCCCTTGTAGTAACAAAAATAACAAAAGTAACAAAACCGTTTTTTATGCATGATTTTTTTAGGTACAAAGGCGTAATCCAAGGTTTTCGGACTTTTGTTTTTTTGACGCAGTAATTCTTTTATCAGGAAAGTATCTGTGATAGACTTTTTTTTTAATGCTAAGGAACGTATCGTAGGAGTCATCAATGTTTGCTTGTAGCGTAACTGCGTTCAATTTATGTCTGCAATCTCGTTTCTAAACGACAGTAGTTTTTATCAGATCTCCTGAAAAGAAAAACTTTTTTCATTTTACTTTTATGTTTAAATCACAGAAAGAAACAAAAATTGAAGCATGGTCACTAATGTCGCTAGAAATTGTGCCAGCACTATTTACTTGTGTACCTCCATTGTAATAAAAAGGTGCTTCCTCCGACGCCCGTCGGAGGAGTGAGGCCTGTGTGCAAATCACTCCTCTGACGCCGGAAGTGACGTAATACCGTCGGAGGAGAGACGCCCGTGTGGAAATCACTCCTTCGACGCCGGAAGTGACGTATCATCCCCGGCCCCGGAATGTTGCCTTTGTTATGACATGTGCCCTGCGTCTGCCTGGTCTGCCCCCATTCCTTCCTGGCCGCTCTGCCGGCTCTGCTGTCGGCTCCGGTCACGCAAGCTCTTTTGCCTGATTTTCGCACTCTTTGAAGCGTTTTGTTTAGCATTGTCGTGTTCTTTTTAGCAATACATTTTCCGTATCTAGTGCTACTCTTTGTATTTTAGCCTTGATCGCACCCCCAACATGCCTCGAGTTTTGGTAGCCGGCGATTCGATGGTGAAGTACTTGCCGCAGTACTTCCAATTGAATAGTCGGATGGCTGTTGAGGTTGCGGCGTTTAGTGGTATTAGAATCGAGCACTTGTTTTCGCAGGTGTCTGAGAGGCTACCCGATTTTTATGTTGTCATCCTGCACGTCGGCACTAATAATTCCAATATTAGTGCCAGCGTGTACATCGACAAATATCGTCGTCTAGCTGCCCAGATCTGTGAACGCAATCCAATGATGCAGATCGCCTTTTCTGCCGTTCTTCCGAGACGGGAGAATAGGTTTTGCTCATTGGAATGGCAGCGTAGTCACGCTGCAGAGATCGAGGCTTTAAATGACCGTCACCGAGAGGTGAACTCGCTGCTGCGAGAGTTGTGTCGCAAGGAATGGGTTCACGTTCCTCGACGGGCTGGCTGACGAGTGGCACCAGTGGATCGGCCGCGACGGCGTCCACCCAAGCCGGTATGGGCAACAAGTATGTACAGTACTTGCGTTATGCCGCTGCACTAAAGAGCGCGAATATAGGGCGGCAAAGATTGCAAGGCTGGCCGTAAAAAGGGGAACTGAAAATTGCCCCGCAGGTGGCGATCTAAATTATTGGTTGGATCAAACTGGTGTAGCTGGTTTACGGAACCGATTGGCCCCGCTGGTGCCAACGCCAGCAACGAAACACGGCACAAAAAGCAAGATGACCAGACTATTGTCGAAAACCGAGAATGAGAATAAGGTTCGGGACGTCCACGTTTCCGGGTTGAAGTAAGCGCAGTTTAGCTCTGTAAGGACCGCTCAGTGCCCGTTAGCTAATTGCGACGATTGAATCGCCCTTTCAGAGCTAGTATTCGTGCGGGTGAAAGATTAGCCGCTGGCGTCTGTCAGCATCCGTGGCGACGTCCCCAGCTTCTCTCCATCGCGTGAAGAAAGGTGGGCTCACCCGTGTTTCCGCGTTGCGCGCTGAAGTCCTGGTAGGATGCGGTTGCGCACCCACCTTACAATCAAAACATTTCCATTGCTTGTGTCACAACAGTCGAACATTTTCGAGGTAGACTTCCGCCATTTTTACCACTGTGCCCTCCGCAGCTGTTTTCTCTTCCGTCTGGTTTCCCTGGGTGCCCGATCGCTGAACTGCAGCTTCTGCCCCGAGTTCCCCGTGACCACCATGGCGTATTTAGTTGGGTCGCCAAGAAGCGCAGATATGGTTTTGACATAACGACACGCCACGGATGGATGGATCGAATGAATAGACCCCTTTCAAAATTCGCGTGCCGATTATTAGAATGTCGGAACCACTGCACAATGGCGGAAAAACTGGCGGTCGTGGAACGTTGCAAGTCATTCATGAGATAGCGAACGTTCGGAGCGGGTGGCCAACGGAGCAGACGGGCCAATCGAACAACAGCGGGGAAAGCGCAACGTCACTGCGCTCATCACCTTTCTGTGGTGTGTTTTTCCTTCTACTTCCAAACAAACGCATAAAGTGTGCCGCTGGACGTTGCGGTCTTAGTCCGCCATTGTGC
>JABSTQ010000684.1:0-10788 GCA_013358835.2 Ixodes persulcatus
ACGTTGCAATTTAATGGCGGACAGCTCCTGCTTAGGTTGGTCGCAACTCGCAAGTACGCATGCGCTGCGCCTTCGCGTGGAGAGCAGGAAAGTAGGAGGAAAGGTGGAGCCGTTTGCAGACGATTAACAAATTCGTCACCTCCACGCAGATCGTATTGCGAATGCGGCCTATAGTCTATAAACCACTTTACCCCGATCCAGCAGTTAAAAACTTCTGTAATAGAAAAGTTTTTCACGAGCAGTCGATGCGTTCGCGCGCAAAGCCCCAGCGCTATAGCCTCCTGGGAGCCTGTATTACAGAGAGTACAATTTTGACCATTAGACACGAGACCGTACCAAATCCTGAGGCTTTTAAGCAAAACTGAGCCGAAATTTGTATGGCGATCGCTGTAAAAAACCTACTATTGTTCAATACTTTTAGCCCCAGAGATCAGTGTCTAGCTCCGATAAAAACCCAAAATACAGCACCGCGGCTGACGGAATCTAGCGGAGCCATTGCGAAGCTAGGGAGTTTTCGTACATCGTTTTCGCCGTCTCGAAACGTTCTCCGCAACCCGCTACGATACCCGGAACTCTACAGTCAAGGCCGTCGCCGCGCAGGCGCAGTAGCGGATTCTTCGTTGCGGGGGGCTTAGCGGAGGGGGAAACGCCGTCTGCGAAAACTCCCTGCTGCCCAGGGGCCACTCTTTAGGTGAGAACACGGCGGAGCTAAACGCGCGGCACGAGGAATCAGATAGTGTTCGTTCGACGGGCATCCGAAAGGCTGCATTATTCCGCGGCCCCCGTGCCCGAGGCTGACAGTGTCGCCGGCGGCCAAACGGCGAAACTGTGTGAGAGCGAAAAAAATTATCTCGTTGCCATGACACCCTGGTACACCGTTTTTCTACGTTTTTTTATTAATCTACAGAAAAAAGGGAGAACAAAGAGGTAAGCCAAGAAGTACCCTGAACCGGCTACTCTGTGAGGGAACGGGAAAAATGATAAAAGAGTGTCAGAAGAAGAGGAGGAGGGCAAAGAGAGGGAGAAGCGGGACACACACTTCCGCGTAAACGCCCACACACATTTCAACTGGCGACGTCTCTTTGTTCGGCCAGTCAAAACACTTTCATTTTCAAAAAGTCACACTCACATTCATGGTCATAAGTCACTGTCACAAACATATTTATAGCCACAAATATTCATAGAGCAGCTACTGTCACAATTATCGTTAGGATAAAAAATTATATGCAGGTTTTATCGCTAAAGTCTCTCTGCCAGGCCTGTATTTTCAAGAAATGCTGAAATGCTCTTCAAGGCCTTGCGCTGGACAAATGGCGACGGCCAGTGGCCTGAAATTGATGATATGCTCATGTCGTTAGACTTGGCACGGAATTCTGGAGCTCCGCACGTTCAGTGTTGTAGAGTGGACAGTCGGAAATGATATGCTCAATATTTTCTGGTTTATTACGTGGACTGCATTTATGGCTGCATATAAATTCCAATTTGTATTTGGGCTCATTTGTGTAGGATACGTTGAGTCTTAGCCGACGAAGAAGGGTGTCTAGATCTCGGGAGGACTTTTGGCAGAAAGTTATGTAAAAGAGGGTTAATGCGATGAGGGAAGGTAATATGTAGATTTCCAGGTCTCAAGGAAAACATTTTTTTCCTAATGTTCTAATGAGCTGACGGCAGTCCACTTTTGTGAACGGTACGTCTTCACAAAGCTCTACGTTATGTTCGCAAGCAGCCGCAGCGTCTACTGCGTCATTTCCGGGGAGACCACTGTGACCTGGCACCCACTGAAACACAATGTGTTGTTCATGGTTTGCTGTCGTGGCGTGAATAGAAGTTCAGAAACGAGTGCCGGATTAGTTAATTTGCTAAGATTTGTTTTTAAGCATTAAAGTGCTGCTTGTGAGTCTGAAAATATGACCCATTTTTGTCGTAGACTGCAGTCCAGAATGTTCTGCAGTGCTTTTTAATGCCATGGAGTTCAGCTGCAGTGGATGACACTCTTCTTGAGAGTTTGAAGGACTGAACTAGTTCTAGGGAAGGGATAAACAATCCTGAGGACGAGGAGCTTTCACTTGTTGATCTATCGGTAAATATATGCATAAAGTCCGGGTATCTAGTATGTATATGTGATAATGTGTAATGTAGCAGAACAATTTTGGGTTTTGAGGATTTGTTTTCAATCCCGTTTATGTGTAAAGACACAATGGGTGGAGGCAAGATCCAAGGTTGACAATGTGGAGCTTCGGATAAGACAGCAAATTTCGGGATATCGTGCTGTAGAAGTGCGATGTGCGATCAAATCTCCGCATTCGGGCGCCTCAATTGTGCATTCGCCAGGTGATGTTGACGATGCTGAGTTTTATATTTGAGATACACGCGGAAAATTTCCCGAATGCGTATTATTTCAAGCGAAGTTGTCTGGCTTCGGCAAGTATTGGTATCGTGGGTGAGTCGGGTGGCAATCCGAGACATAACAGTAAAGATTTATGCTGTTCAGCTTGGAGATCCTTCATGTTGCTCGCACATGTGTGAAGTGCGGTATAATGAATATCGCACAATAAAATTTTGTAATCTGAGCATGGAATAAGATGATTTACCCCAAGATCTAGTCAATCAGCGAAGAATATGAATTTCTCGATTGCTTGATGTGGGGTGTCCATGTCAGGTTCCTGTCAAGAGTGAATCCCCAAAAATGTGTGTTGGGAAGCATAAGAGATTAATTTTCCTGCAAAGACTAAAGGAATCCTTTTTATTGAAGTGCGTGTGAAGGCCATTGCTACTGTTTTTTCAGGTGAGAGGCTGAGCCCGTGTGAATGAAGGAAATCGCTGATTATTCAGAGGGCCTGTAGAAGCTTCCTCTGAGAGATAAAGCGATTGTGGTTAGTCGTTCATATGCAAACATCATCGGCATATATAGTAATATTCACTCTTTGGGGTAGATGTGGCACGAGTGATATCAGACTTAAATTGAATAGCGTCGGACCGAGGACGCCACCCTGTGGGACACCCATACTAACAGTATGATGGGAGGTGCAACCTTTCATTGTATCCATGAATATAGTTCTTTCAGAAAGGTAATCTTGGATCCATGCGTATATTTGGCCACCAATTCCGTGTTCAGATAAAGCCGTTTCTATGGCAGCGTGTTGAATGGAATCGAACGCTTTGCTAATGTCGAGAAAGATTGCTATTGTTGTTTGCATTTGTGATATGCCGTTTTCTACAGAAGTAGCTAGCTCTGTTACATTATCTGCTGCTGACCACCCAGGTCTAAAACCAGCCATTACTTCAGGGTATATGTTATTAATTTCTAGGTACCAGTTTAGCCTTTTAAGTATAATTTTTTCTATAACATTTCCTATACAACTTGTGAGAGCGATTGGTCTATATAATCTTAAATGTAATTGTGATTGACCCGATTTAAAAAAAAAAAGAGGCATAATCTTGGCTCTTTTCTATTCAGTGGGGACAGAGCTATTTGTAAAGGATGTGTTGAATACTTCAAGTAGTCTACGCCGTGAAGCGTTCTTCAGTCGAGAAAGGGCAGCATAGGTCACTCCATCAGGACCAGGCGAAGACTTTTTCTTGGTATTTTGTAGCGCGCTGTCAAGTTCAATCAGTGTGAATGGCTGATCTAGTCTGGAGTCACCTTGCATGGGAGTTGTGTGGGGTTTATTATTGTCTATAGCTGCGCGGTTCGATATTAGTTTGCAATAGGACTCAGCGATTTCAAGCTCAGTGCGGTGTTCTCTGAGAGCTCTGATAGGATATCGTTGGTGGTGTGTCTGGCGTCTAATTCCGCGAACTATTCGCCACATTTTCACAAGGCTGTTTTTGGCGTCTAATGGTGCACATAGCTCTCGCCATGATTTCCGCGCAAGGGAATCTAAAAGGTGTCTGACCTTCTTTTGCGCTGCCCTTTCAGCTCGCCGATCTTCAGGAGTCTTTGTTCTCTTTGCTTTTCTTTCTGCTCTTCGCCTGATAGCTCGTAGTTTCTCGTACTTTGAATCTATATAATTTCGGTTGATGGGCATTGTTGTTCGAGACGTAGATTTTTTAAAGCATTCTTTTATTATAGGTCCGAGTTCTTCATCCAACATGGTAGTGGTAATAGATTCGTTCACAAGTTCAGTAAAAGTTTCCCAGTTTGTGGCAGTCAAAGTATGAGTCTTGCGCCGAATAAATCCATTATAAAATATTAGAAGCGGCATGTGGTCACTTCCTCTACTTTCAAGGTCAGTAGTCCAGCGAACATTATGGTACTGCTCCGCTGATACAAAAGTTAAGTCTAGTGCTCTGGTACTCTTCCCCATGTGAAATGTTGCGCTGCCGTTGTTTAAGAGGCATAGATTAAATCTTTCACTGACACTGATTAGTGCAGAACCTCGCTTGTCGCTATACCTGAACCCCCAAAGTTTATGGTGAGCGTTAAAATCGCCACACAATATATGAGGGCGGAGAGTCGCCTCTAAAAGGGCTTCCAGACGGCCAAAGTCAAATGGTACTTGAGGCTGAATATATGCGGAAATGAGTGTAAATGTTTTTTATTTGTTTCTTACTATCACGCACGCATATTCGTTTGTTTTATGTAGGGAGACCTCATACTGGGTGGAGACAGGGTCGACCGGGATACCTATAAACGCCCGACTTACCCTGTTTATAATGGTTAAAAAGCATACAGGACAACGGACAGAAAGGAAGGCACAGACACAGCGCTGTGTCTGTGTCTTATTTTCTGTCCGTTGTCCTGTTGCGCTTTTTAACCATTATAATTCACCAACACACCCAACACTCCACCCTCGTCACCCTGTTTGCCCTTTTTGATGTACTAAACGAATACCCTGAGGTTCGAAGTTTTGAAATATCATCTATTCGAGCTTCTGATATTGCTAGCAGGGGAAAAGAGTGTTTATGCACACGTTGTTTGAAGTCTGACATTTTTCTGCGAATACCATTTGAATTCTATTGAAAGACAGTAGTTTGGTAAAGGCGAGCGAGTTGGACATGAATACTTGAAATCGAAAGAATAAAACACAAAGGACAAGCACAGGACAACCACGTGAAAGGACGTGGTTGTCCTGTGCTTGTCCTCCGTGTTTTATTTTTTCGATTTTAAGTACAATAGTTTGATCGAGGATATCATGAAATGGTTCACTTAACTGATCGAATCTAGAAGATTTGGTGAAATTAAATCTATCAGACTGAGTACTATCGGAGCCCAATTGTAGTTGCTTCGTCTAAGAAAGCCTCTGACAAAATCAAGAACCATAGTTAAGGCTGTGTTACTCAGGGAGTCTATGTTTTCTGATATATTTCTACTGTCGGACAAATGCATGGAGAGAGAGACAGAGGCAAGATTACCACCATCAGGGGGGTCAGGGAGTGTGATTCTTTGAGTTGCCGGTTTTTCCGTCGACTGCGCATGGTGAACACAGTGGCGTCGCGAGGGTCAGCGGCACCCGGGGCGGTAGCCCGCCGCGACCCCCCCCCCCCCCCCCCCCCCCCCCCGCTCTCGCGTGGCCCGCCGCAACACCCCCCTGAGCGCGGGGCGGTCCGCCCCATTGTGACGCCATTGGGTGAACATCCATCAATTTTGTAGGTGTACTACCCTGCACGTACTTTTTTGGAGGGGGTTTAGATGGAGAGTTGCCAGTTAAAATATATCTAAAAGATTTCTTAGGCACAGAATTTGAAGAACGCTTTGTTTCTCTATCCCCTTAATTTTTTCGCACACTTGGAGGAGCTGTGACAGTCCCAACGTGTTTTTTGCGAAGCTCAGTTTTTTTCTACTGTTCAATTCGCACCGGACAAGTTGGTGTGAGTGCGTCATGCTGACTTCCACAATGATGCATTTCGGATGATCAGCATGACATGTTTCTCTGATGTGCCCATCCCCGCATCTGGAACAGGTTTCTTTCTTTTCGCAGGTCACGCCTCTGTGACCATAGCGGCCGCTATTTTTGCGTTGCAAAGGACGCTCCTCAAATTGCCACAGCTGATATCGGACTCGAGATAGGAGCACATATCTTGGCAGAATGGGTGAGTCAAACGTTATTTTGACAGGTGTACAGTCTCGCAGTCGCCTAATATGAAAGTTGGGTATATCTGAAGACATATACTTCTGCCTATCTGAATCAGCGACGTCCTTCTCTACGCCCCGTATGACCCCTACTGCAGCAGATCAAGGTCCTGGTTCATGCGCCCTAATGTCCATTCCACAAAGCTTAGTGAGTTGCAGCAGTGCTTTGGTAGCGAGCGAGTTTCGTGCGTCTACTGCGATGAGATTAAACCTTTTGTTTGGACGTACCACTAGGATGCACTCCGGGCAGTGGAGTTCGAAGGCGTCGGTAACTTTGTTCATGTTCAATTTCATCGAGGATTGTTCAGGATTGGTTGAAGATCACAGTGAGATGGATTTTGAGATGACACTGTCACTGGAGTGGCGGCGCTTCTTGTTCGCGATCAAGATGAATCCCGCTTGGTCGTCAGTGATTTGGAGATCCATATCCATGGTGGTAAATTCAAGTTGGCTCTGCGTTGGGTCAGCTTGCGTGAGGGCAATTTTATTTATTTATTTATTTATTTATTCATTCTGCCAGCCGTGAGGCCAAGGCAGGAGTGGTACATATTTTCAAAAACATACCAAGGACACACAAAGAATTCAATAATTCAGTCACATCCCTTGGTGACATGGGAAGAAAGAAACATTTCAATTTCCCTCACAAAAGTTGACACACTTTGAGAGTTGACTATACATTCAGGCAGCTTATTCCAGAAATCAATACATCGAACAAAAAGGAGTGCTTAAAATGATCCGTAGAGTATTGATAGGATTGGATATTTAAGCTATGTTTTATTCTGTGGTACACCGGAGGAGACATCACGACGTATTTTCGGGTATCCAACATCGAATGACCATGAAATATCTGAAAAAAAAGTTTCATTCTATTCGTTTCTAATCTGGTCTTTATGCTAGGCAGGCCTGCTTGCTCCTTGAGTTTTGTGACCGACTCAGTCGACCGGTAGCAATTAAAGATAAATCTAGCAGCCTTATTTTGAATTCTTTCCAATTTATAAATATTTTGATTTGTGAATGGTTCCCAAACCGGACTAGCGTATTCCAGAGTTGGCAAAATTAGACACTTAAAGGCGATTAATTTGACATCGGAACTAGCGAACTCCAACTTTGTTTTAAGCATCCATAATTTTTGAAAGGCTTTCTTACATACATAGTCAATATGGGAGTTCCAGCTTAAGTCACTTCTTAAATGCACTCCAAGGTATTTATATTCGTTAACTTTAACAAGCGGAAGACCATTAATACTGTAGTTAAATTGTAAGTGTTGTTTTTTGCGCGTTACATTCATGTAGACCGTCTTGCTTATGTTCAGTTCCATCTGCCAGTCAGCACACCATTTCATTATCTTACGCAAGTGCTTGTCCAAATTTAGTTGGTCTTCATTGGAACTGATATTGGAGTAAATCACAGTGTCACCCGCAAAGTGCTTTAAAGTTACCGCGGAGTCAAAGTCCTTTCCCATGTCGCTGATAAATAATATAAAAAGAAGCGGTCCAAGTACCGATCCCTGCGGGACGCCGGATATTACTTGTATTTATTCTGTTCTTTCCTTTTTAAAATACACATACTGTTCCCGTCCTGATAAATATGAGTTCAACCAATCGACTATCTGATCATTCTTAAGAATGTGACTAAGCTTGTACAACAATTTCGGGTGCGATACGCGGTCAAAAGCTTTAGCGAAATCTAAAAATATAATATCTGTCTGCCCCCCCTTTATCTGCGGTTATGCTCAAATCATGAAAAATTTCGATTAGCTGCGTAGTTGTAGAACACCCCCGTCTGAATCCATACTGATTAGAGCCCAGAAGTTTGTTACTCTCAATAAAAGTGATCAAATGTTTCGATAAGATATGTTCTAAAGTTTTACAGCACGTGCTCGTTAGGGAAATTGGTCGATAATTACTCAAGATAGTTTTATCACCCTTCTTATGGACCGGAATTATCTTGCCACATTTCCAATCTCGGAGAATTATTCCTTTGGCAAGTGTTAGGTTAAAAATTATTACCAGGTAATGGGAGCACCATTCTGCATATCTTTTTAGAAATATATTAGGTATTTCGTCAGGCCCGGATGACTTCTTAGCATCAAGGTTTAATAACAAATTGAACAGACCTTGCTGGTTCACTGTCACGTCAGTTATAGCAGGAATGCCACTAGACACGCAGAAATTGGGAAGGATGCCATCGTCTCTTGTGAAAACTGACTGAAAGTAATGGTTGAATGATGAAGCAACTTGCCACTTGTCTGTTATAATAGAACCGTTATTGACTATACCTGGAACAGTTTCCTTAACCGGAGATAAATGTCGCCAAAACTTTTCTGGGGAATTTTTTAGAAAGTTTGTGAGTGAATTTTCCATATAAAAACATTTAGCATTGCGAACCTCCGATTTAAAAGTATCCGAAAGGCCCTGTACTTCCTCTCGCTTTTGAGGTGTCTCGCATTTTTTTAGATTCCGCCTTTTTCTTTTTAGCCTACGCTTCATGCGAATAATATTTTTTGTTATCCACGGGTTTTGCTTGGAGATTTTTTTGACTCTGAGGGGAATAAAATTGTTGATGGCAGTGTGAACCATAGTTTTAAATCTTGCCCAGATCTCGTCTACAGATGTCGCGTTTAATGCGGAGAATTGCCTAAAGCTATCATAATGTAGATTAAAAAAGTCACATATACTTTCATCATCTGCCTTAGAGAAATCCGGAAAGGAAACAGTTTCAGGCGGTACTTATTCACGCTTTCCTAAGGGACACGTCACGAGGACCATGTCCTCGTGACGTGTCCCTTAGGAAAGCGTCCTTAGTCCTCGTGACGTGGTCCTCGTCACGAGGACCACGTCACGAGGACCAATTGACAACGACAACTTATTTGTCGCTGTTGAGGGGTTCCCCCCCTTGCTCCTGATTTGCTGAGACGAGTAGGAGTGGTTTTCGGTGCATTTCGAAGGTGTGACTTCAGCATCAGGCATAGTTTTCTTCATCATACATGCCCGTCTCCTAAAAGCTATAATTTGTCAATGGAACAAGTTGGAGAGCCGGGAAGCGCTTGCTTTTAAATGAAAGACAATTGAAAAGCCGAGGAAAAATTGCGACCTTGTTTTCATGCTCGTCTCTTCTGCGGTGGGTATCTGGTCTTTTTCTTCTACGGCTGTACCTTTTCACTAAAGTGATGAAGCCCGTTCACATATGCGGATGGTAAAGCTCCGAGAGACCGATTGATTTCTGTGGCGTTGTTTGAATATGCCAGGATTCGAGAAACAGTCTCTTTCGGGGATTTGTCTCAACGTCAATGATGCATGTGTTGTCAAAGTCAATATGGTCCTTGACGTCGCAGTGCTCAGCTACCACGCTATGCTCATGATCAAGCTTGCGTACGTCGTTTTTGTGCTGACGGTTTCTCTGTGTAAAGTTCCCACTCAACCTCGCGCATCACCGTTCCTTACATAAACGAAACAAGCGAGGCACTGGCACGTGTCTTGGCTAAAGAGGGTATCCAAATAGCGCACAAACCTGTGGCTACTATTGGACGACTCATGCCCCGCCCAAAAGATCGCCCTGCTAAAGACAAGGCCCAGGGCGTTATATATAAGATTCCTTGCGGGGTTTGCGCGGCCACATACATCGGCGAAACAAAGAACTTTACACAGAATCAAGTTTGTTACACAAGTTTGGTCATGAGCGTAGCGCGGTCGCTGAGCACTGTGTCGTCAAGGACCATCGTATTGACTTGGGAAACAGATGCATCATTAACATGGAGCAAATCCCCGAAAGAGACTGCTTCTTGAATCCTGGAATATTAAACAACGCCACAGAACATCAATCGATCTCGCGCAGCTTTACCACCCGTATATGTGAACGGGCTTCGCCACTTTATGGAAAAGGTACAGCCGTTGAAGAAGAAGAGGAAGACCAGATACCCACCGTTGTAGGAAAGGAAAATGACACTACTCCTCAACGGCCAGTCGCCACTGAAGAAACGGCCGAATTGGCTTCAAAACGTAGGGTCCCTATAGATGGGCCTGGTTGGTGTATGAACTTTTTAATAAAGACTAATCTAGCGCGAAATCTGCGCTCTACCAGCAAGGTGAGCGCTATTTCCAGAGCTGACTATAGTAGGTTACAAGTCAAGAAGGTAGCGGCAAATGCCCCTCAAAGGGAATCATATAGCCCTCCGCCACCTCCGCATCCAATAGCGTCCCATCGTTTCCGTGACGTTGCGGCCAACACGCGAGGAGGGTCGTGCCTTTCTGTACATATTTGCTTTATCTCTCGACTTTGACTTAGCATTGTGGAAGCCACGAGAGGGAGATTAAGTCTTCCCCCTTCCGATGGAAACAAAGACGACTTTCGGGGATTAGCTTCCCCCTCCGATTGATACAAAGGCTGCTTTCAGGGGCTCGGTTCCTTCTCCGATGAATACAAAGGTCGCTTTCTTAAAAAGTGGGGGTCAGAGACAAGTTGGCACCACTCTGTGGCCATTATCTATCCATTGAAGCAGAACAAGGAGCGTTTCCAGTGAACTCTTCTTTCGATTGCGGATGGATTTGAAACCGGCGCACCACGCTTGTGGGAGGAGCTTCTCCTACCTTCTTAACTTGTAACCGACTATAATAACGCCGAGGTAACGCTCTGGGGCCCTATGTTGCGCTTTTTGGACTCCCACGGCGACTAGGGAGAAGGAAGTGACGTCAACGACACAGAAAACGCAGATTGGG
>JABSTQ010000685.1:0-28911 GCA_013358835.2 Ixodes persulcatus
GTCTAGTAATAAAAAAATTGCAAAACAAGAGGTAACAGCGGTTTTATTGCCTTTTTAAATAAATCGAATGAACTTCATTTTACTGGGCTGCAACAGGATAAAAATACTTCTAGTAATGCACTAATTACAAATTATCATGTAGGAAAATTAACTGCTCAACGTGTTCAGAAAGTAAGCGCTCCCTACGCGCCGTGACAACATTTCCGCCAGTAGAAAGACCCTTTCACTCGCGAAACCTGAGAAATTTCACAAAAGTTCGAAGAAGTTCCACATATAGACAGTGTTGCCCGGCTGCTACACGAATATTTCGAATTTTGGGAAACAAATAATTTAGAAAGTACTTTATTTTATATTTCATTAAATGGTTACCAAATTTACACCATATAAAAGCGAAAATATGTGCTTTTAACGCTTTCATTAGTTATTAATGTGAACCAGTGATGCCATTAAACCCAACAGATATTGAACTTTTCCTCCGCCAGGTGAAGTCAACTAGTTTTTTTAATTTTGGCGCATGCGCACAAAAGTTGAACTTCACTCGAACCTTTATCGAACATCACGTACGATGAAAGTTCGAAAAATTCTAACTTGGTCAAACACTAACCTCGACAGGTTCGCGACATCCCTAGTTTTGACTGCGCGGGTGTGGCAGGAGTTGATGTCAATGGCGATGCAATGTTCTGCTCGTCCCTAGCTTTTTCTTTTTTTTTAAATTTTCAAACATTTATATTACATAACACTCTCGAGATTTATTTTATATTTGTATTTCACTCTCGAGGTTCATTTTATTGTATCTACTTATGGAACGCGTAGTTACATCACATATTGCTATACAAGTGCCACACAACAAAGGGATTGGTGAAAAAGAAACCAAAGCCGATTCTGTCTTGCTACCATCGGACAAATAGAAACGAAGCAGACCAATAACGCACGCATCATACGCCTTCCTCAGTGAATAAACATATTTATAGGGTAATGTCTGGCAGGCAGATTATTCGTTACTTGCTCGAATATTCGCAGTTTGTGCGAATATTCGCCGTTTTACCCGAATATTCGGCTTTGGCCAAATATTCGAGAACTTCCGAATATGCAATTTTCGAATCGAATACGTTTCGAATAAGAAAAATATTCGATTCGTATTCGAAATTTCGAATATTCGCACACCCCTACCCATGACGCATCGGCCTCTCCGTTCGCTTCTTTTCGAGCGCTTGCTCGAATGCACCGTTTAGAACGAAAAATATAGCCAGGGGTTCAAAATACAAACGTGCAATCATCATTTACGGTTATAATCCGTCATGCTTGACTCATTTCCGAACGTAATTTGAATATTTCAATTTTTGTTTCTGTACATTTTAAAGGGATACTACAACGAAATTTCGGCGCTTTTTTTTTGGTCTATTCGTGTTTAAAGGAGCAGTATCACATCGGACACAGCAATATCTCGTTAACAAAGACACTAAAAGAAATTTTAAAACAAATGAACCGATTAGCAAATAGCCTAACTTACGTCATTCCGACAGCTCTACGGCCAGCACAAAAGAAGAGGAGACGGAGGAACTCCCCACTCAACGGGGCGCTCTTTTGTGTGTCCCAAATGTCGCTATTCTTCTTCCACAGATTATAAAAGATTAAACCGCCACTCAAAACTCGCAAAATTGCAGCTCTCCGGTTAGTTGGGGTGGCCCGATCGCTCGCGTGCTTCGACCGCCTCGGTGGTTGGAACGGCTAGGGCATCCTGACGACGTCAGCCTCGCCGCAGTTTTGCTCATCCCGAGACAAACTACGTCACGATTGCGCGAATGTGACGTGCTCTCCGCTGGCCAGAGTGGGCCGTTCATAACGAAAAATACAGCCATCAGGCTCAAAATACAATCGTGCGATTGTCATTTACAGATATAGTGGATCATATTCAGCCAATTTCGGAACACGACGGGTATATTTCAAATTTCTTTGAAGTATCCCTTAAAGGGCCCCTGAAAAGAAAAAAAAAATTTAGAACAATATTGACTGCGCAAGACGCAATTTGGTAGGGGGTCACCTCCTTTCCACTTGTTTTCTCTCTCGGCATTTCGGGCGCGTGGAGGAGAGGTACTCCACGCCTCTTCGTAGTGGATCGGCTTGGCTGCTTGGCTGGCTTGGCTGCGCCCCGTACGAGAGCCATTGCTACTTCCTGTGTCTGCCGGTCGCACGTCGTACCGCGTCGTACAGCCGATTCACACGACGGACCGAATCGCGATTTTCGTCCGCAGACCGTGTACCAAATGACCGGCACGTCACCGATTCCTGCGATCCGCGCCTCGTCCGCGGACGCGCGGACTGATAAAGTCAAGCGCCTTTTTCACTCGCGGATTTTTGGCGGGAGATTGACTTGAAAAGCGTTTAGTCTGGCAACGGTACATTGTTTTCTCTTTTTTGTTTTTGTTTCTGGGCGATGAAAACAAAAGTGGCGCATCGTTGTGTTTTGTGCGTTCGCTGGTTCATTTTGTCGGGCGTTTCTTCGTTCCACTTGTGAAAGGAACTGCAGAAACTTTGTCTGGATGACGCGACGCAGGTTTCGGTACTCCTCCGGGTCCGCGTCAAGAAGCTTACGTCAGAACTCGTCTAGCCCGCCGCGATAATTCTTGCACGTCCAATCAGGATTTCGCCGAGGAAGACCTCTCTTGTGGCTGTGGTGAACTTGAGTTTTGTGCACGAGCGCGAAGTGCGTGAAGGCATCTCCAAACGCCCCTTCGCGAGCCCAGAACTTCGTCGCTTCTACGCGGAACCCTTCTCGAGCAGGACCATGTCTGTGTCACTCTCATGCTTTGGGTCAGTAAAGCTTGTGGCGCTTCGCGCGAAGCCTATCACGGTGTTTGGTCTCGATCTGTACGTAACAGCGGCGTACGATTCATTATCGCGGTAGCAAACGTCGATACCTTCTCTTGGACAACGGTGCCACGGTGCGATGTTGGAGTTTCGCGGCACTGTGGGGTGGCGAAAAGGTTCGGTCTGTCCTCGCTGGCGTCTGCTCGTCGTGTCCCTCGTGTGGATGCGCTTGGGAGACGAACGAACCGCGGACATGTCGTCATGTGATCAATCCGTCCGCGGATCAGTCCGTCGTGTGAATCGGCAATGACTAACTAACACAAGCAACAAGCCCTCTTCAGGAGGTCTTCACATATAAACGGGATAAAACTATAAAACCACCCGAGGACGCGAGACGCGTTGCAAGACGGCGACCATGACAGAAAAAAAAAATGACGAAGCTTTTGTTTGTTGTTTTATCCGAACGGAAGTTACGATTTTGTAAAACGTTTGTAAACAATTATGACTTTCATTCGATGGATTGTTTCTTAAACCTAAAAAAATGTAATTCAAAGGGCGATTTCAAGAGATCACGAAGATTTTATAACCAACATCTAAGCTCTCACTCATTCTATTGGCCAATGAGACGCTGATTTGAATGACCATCGTTACCAATGAGAAGCCGAGCTGAATGACCATGGAATTTGCGCGCAAAATTTCAAATAAATCTCTCGCCGTCAATATTGCTCTAAAAATGTTTTTTTTCGCGTAAAATTCATTTTTCGACACGTGTGTCCACACCAGACTGTTTTTAAAAAACCTTTTTTTTTTTTTCAGGGGCGCTTTAAGATAACCTTGGCATGTGTGATATTATACTAGTGAAAAAACGAGCGTGATCTCAGCGCAAGGAAACGAATGAACGTCATAAACTTCAGGCATTCGTTCCTGCTAAGAATTGAAAAATATTTTTACGCAAGAAAAGGGTTCCTAAAAAAACCCTTCATAATTTTTAGGTACAGGAGCTTTCCCCTCTTGAATACCTGCTGCTTTCGAGGTTGTCAAATTATTCACTCCACCTGGCACCAGTAGAAAAGACGGTAAAGAAAGAGCGCCGCGTATTTTCGCCTTATGTGTCCCCGTGTTTACGCGATGTGTCACTACCTCGGTAACATTGTAGGTGTTTTTTTAATATTACGGGTGTTCATACCACACAGAGGTTTTTAGTAAAAACGGATTTAAACAATTAGTCTTTGCATTATAAAAAGAATCTAGAAAGCTGCTTTGGATTATTTAAGAATATCTGATTTGTATTTGATTCTTCGCAATACTTACATTATATCCCATCAGTCTGCAATATATAATTGCGCCGTCCTTAACAATTCCGTAGCAACGACGATCAATGTACGCAGACAAAAACCCCTCTGAAAAAAAATTTGTTATAAAGGTAGAGCCAGGCAAGGAGATTATTGTGAGTTTTAGTATCGCCTACACGAGCAAACGCAATCACTAATAATAATCCCTGGAGAAGGGGAACAAGGGGGACAAAGGACAAACACCGATCTTCAAACACAGCCAATCTCCAAAACACAGTTTGAAGGTTTGTGTTTGTTCTCAGTCCCTTTGTTCCCCTTCTCCAGCGATTGGTATCGTTATTCTTGTCCTGCTCGCTTGCACCTCTGCATTATAGCATTACCATAGCATGAACTGTGCCTTTGCGTTAGCATTGCGTAAAATGTTGGTACATTTTTAAGATTGTAGGCAGAGGTTCGCCTGACTAAACTTTGATATTAAGCTCTACTTTTGTCAATCATTTTTATTCGTAAAAAATAATCATTTTTGTTTATCGACCAAAATATTTTAATACGAGATTTGTAAATTGGGTAAATTGGGCACAAAACATCTGATGTTATCGATAAACATCATCATCCGTTATTTTTAGCACTACACATTAGCTGTATTTTTAATAACTGGCTGCTTAACCCTCTCTATAGCTTTCAAAACCGCATTACCCCGGGGGGTCACGACCGCTTCATTTGCGACATCAAAGTTATCCAATTCCTTGAACACATGTATAGACGAAAGATTAGCAGATCAACAGTGTTGCCTGTGTAAGACTCATAAAGGTGCCCTGAGGAGGTTTCTAAGATCACCTGAATATGGCAACAACGTACTCTGCTGGCTGTAAACATCTTAGAAATACCTCAATCATTACGATACGAGTCCGATTTCCCGATTAAAAATGCAATCAAAGATTGCGAAACACCAAGGTCATCTGAGGCAATGAAAGGAGCATGTTCCGAAACCAGGACCACTGTCAGCCAATAGCAAGCGAAGGATCCTGACGCCTCTGAGCGGTGGAATTGCGGAGTGATATCTTGAATACACGCGCCTCGTTGCCCATACAGCCAGGACTACGATTCAACCCTGCGAGCACGCGCTCGAGAGCTGACGACCAAACGCATCACTCCCGTGAAAAAAAAAAAAAAAAACCGTAGTGCGCTGTTTGTGAGGTAATTATTGCAGTATTACGTTCCCCCTACGCGAAAAAATGGCATTTTTCGACTACACCTATATGCTTTTATGATCTCCAAAAGCATACACATTTTGTACTATCAGCGTTTGCAATCTGAACGAAATGTCACCTTTTTATTGGTCACATGTCGTCTTGGCTGATTTCGCTATGTTTGATATTTTATTGCTTTTTTAATAGGGAAATCGGCCGCGCATCGTTGGGATTTATGCAATTCTAGGATGCTTAGAGCCCGCGCAGGGAATTATCGCCGTATTTAGGCGATCTCAGAAACCTCATTAGGGAACCTTTAAATGGTATGCGATGCACCTTCCTTTCGGTTAACCTCGTCAAACACCTGACGTTCTAAACAATTGGTTGCAATATCAAACAACGTTGAGAGAGCAGCGGTGGCATTCAATCACAGGTGTATCTTTAAGAAGTAAAACTGGAAAATATATTTTTGAGACAAGTCAGAAAGAAACTATTATATTTGTTAAATGGTTATATCTTCAAGTCGACTTACCGCCTTGAAATGCTGGTAGAATAAGCACCACAGCGAAGAGTACGAGCAGCATGTTGCTTATATTGCGATACATAATCCCAGTCTAACGGGAACGTCCCCCTAAAAGAGAAACAATAACATAAATTTAGCGCCAAAAACTCGACAGCGCATTCTTTTTCTTTCAGAATGTAGAGGCAACTTGTTTAAAGGAGAGCTCTTGGGGAACATTAAGGGGCATCGATTATTATAAAAGATTCGGCGTGCACTGAATATTTACCCCTGCATAAGTCTACGAAATATACTAAGATATTGAGGTGGGCCAGTTGGATATGCGTGATATAAAAATTAAATAGCGCAAAGGTTAGACAAAAGACAAAGGACAGAGCATGTAGACAGGACGAGCGCTATGTAGACAAAGGACAAAGGTGTTTTGTCCATTGTCCTTTGTCTAACCTTTGCTCTATTTACTTTTTATATCTACGAAATATATCCTAAAAAATATTTTATTTGGAGAAAGCAAATTTTGAAGTTTTCGCGTCCCAATCCCAAACTGCTGCTCTACTGGCAACACTGAGCAGCGGCGGCATTGATTATGACGTCAAATGTTGTATCCAAGAATAGACCTTTCCTTCTCATTGTGAGTTGTGGCAGCTCCTCGCAAAAGCAATTCGTATTGAACGGAACGAGACTGACATAGACATTGTGTGTAGCAGCAAAGCTTAGTTTCTAAGGTTGGCTTACCTTAGCACAGCACCACGTTCAGGGCCGTGTCAGCGCTAACTTTTTTTACGCTAGACCTCGACTTCGAGAACACAGGTGCCCTCCATGCGCCGGCAAAAACCGTCGCGATCCTCTGAATTCCAGCACGTCTACTCAATCCGTCAGAAAGCGAAGAACAATTTCATATTAAGAGGAGCGAAAAACACTTCTCACGTAAATTTCATCAATTACTGGCTCTGATGCACGTCGCCTCGTAGTGATTTCCAGATCGCCGAGAATATGAACGCTTTACAGATGCATATTCCAGAGCAGATAAAAGAGAAACATGGCGTCGTGCTGCCGCCGTTGACGCTTAAAACTGCGGTACACACGATTGAACCCAAGTTCCGAGAAATTCCAGCTGGTCGAATGTTAGGTTTTAGAACTTCAAGGTGTCGCAACTTCACTCCGGAGCGAGATCGAGAAACACGGCCGCAAGAAGACGCAGATGCCGCGAAGATGCTGCGGGCAGAGGTCCGAAAGGGTACAGACTAAACGCGGACGCTGACGTTGGTGGCGCTGCCAACCACTGGCTTCCCGTGTAGCTTCCCGCCCCCCGTCTAAGTGCCGTACACTCTCAATAATGAGCTTCTGTTAGCTTTGCGTTCTGTGTCGGATATGCGATGTAGAGATGGGGAGGGGGGTGGGGTGACACTCCGCTAGTAGTGCAACACCATCACGAAGAAATGCTGCAGAGTGACATTTCACCCGTTTTCGACCGACAAGTGTCTGCGATGGAAGTGGGCATGGCCAGTGCGATGCGAACGTTGGTTCTCAGCGTTCGTGTAAACAGTTCGCACCTGATTAGCGAATGAAACCTTCGATACCATTCTGCCCTCGAAGCGCCACCTGGGTCTACATGTCGTCGAATCGCAAATGACGCCTTAAAAAAACACATGAAAACGAAAAAACGTTTTTTGTTTAAGCAACCTTGATGGGAAATGGACGCTACGTAGAAGGAAAAGGATGCCAAGTAGAAGCAACTCGCTCCTAGTATCGCGCTACATACATGTCTGGACAGAATACTCGAGAAAGCAGTTATAAAACGAAACCAAGACTGAAATGCCCGAAGTTTCTGTCGGCTTTTTTACCTTCAGTGTACGCGGTTTATCATGACCAGATATAGACCAGATTATTTGTGCACTTACCTTCAGTTGATAAACATAGATTTCCTTTCTGTTTTCTCAGCTATCTGAAATAACCCCCTAAAAGATATGGCGCGTGAGTACGTAATCGTCATTGCTAATTTAGAAACATAATTAGTTGCTTTTTATATATATCGTTGAAAACGAATATTACCCAAAACGGCTGAAACAGCATGAAAAAGTGGCTAAAAAAAGCCACCTACAACAGTCCGTTATTTAAACGAACGGTATTATGAATTCCATTTCAAGAGCACACATGGAACAACGCTAGGAGCTCTAACAGCGCGGCATTGAGAGAAAAACTAATAGAAAAGTGTAGCGATTTCAAGGAGAACTTACGTAAGGCTTTCTTGCTTCAAGAAACTTGATGGGGCGATTGCTTGTCCGATGTGTGGAAAGTTTGCTGGCTTATTTATATCCCAGGTTGTAGGCGTGTTCCTCGCAATGGAAAATTCCGTGAGAATTTTCTCGCTAATTGTAGCTTTGGAAGCAGGTGGGAGAAGACAAAACTGCACCTATGAACCTTGCCCTTACACTCAATTCGGGGAGCATTCTCCTGCCCTTAAAATAAATACAATAAACAATCGGCGTGTAAAAACAACTGCTTTTTTTTATTGACGTTTGCACCTGCGTAATTTTATTTCTGAAGCCTTGTTTAGTTCTTCGAGTATTTTTTTGGAAAAAGAACACAATGCGCCTCTAAAACTTGATATTCTACGCTGTGTTCACTTTCTACAGGAGCAGACTATGCAGGGATTTGTCCTACAGAAGTGTTTGTTACCTCCAGAGAGGCCAAGGGGGGTCTTTGAAATAAAGCTGTATCACGCAGGGCAGTGTAGTCCGTTTCACTTTGAGTACCACTGCAGACTACGCTACAACCCTATGTAGCCAATCAAGAGCTCCGAAAGTGCATCGTCACGGTGATCATTGTTCTTAAGCGTTTCTGTGTGCACGTGCACGGCACGTGCACATTCCAAGCCGCATGATGCCGCGCATGTTACAGTTTAATATAAAAGGTGAATTTCCTAGAAATTGAATTCCTCAGAAAACATTCTCTTTGGGAGAATTTAACGCCGTTTCCCTCCATACATGTCAGAAAGGCAATAGAGCGCGTATTTCGTATCACCTTATCACAGACACTGTTGCGTGAAACGTTCATGGCACGTGCACATTCAAAGCCGCATAATGCCGCACACATTATAGTCTAATTATGAAAGATGAAGTTTCTAGAAATTGAATTCCTCAGAAAACAATCGTTTTCAGGAAAGTCGAACGACGTTCCCCTTTATACATGCTAGAAATGCAATACAGCGTGTATTTCGAATCACCTTATCTCATGCACTGTTGCGTGAAACGTTCATGGCACGTGCACATTCAAAGCCGCAAAATTCCACACACATCATTGTCTAATTATGAAAGGTGAAGTTTCTAGAAATTGAATTCCTCAGAAAACAATCGTTTTCAGGAAAGTCGAACGACGTTCCCCTTTATACGTGCTAGAATTGCAATACAGCGCGTATTTTGTATCCCCTTATATCATGCACTGTTGCGTGAAACGTTCATGGCACGTGCACATTCAAAGCCGCATAATGCCACACACATCATAGTCTAATTATGAAAGGTGAAGTTTCTAGAAATTGAATTCCTCAGAAAACAATCGTTTTCAGGAAAGTCGAACGACGTTCCCCTTTATCCATGCTAGAAATGCAATACAGCGTGTATTTCGTATCACCTTATACCATGCACTGTTGCGTGAAACGTTCATGGCACGTGCACATTCAAAGCCGCATAATGCCGCACACATCATAGTCTAATTATGAAAAGTGAAGTTTCTAGAAATTGAATTCCTCAGAAAACAATCGTTTTCAGCAAAGTCGAACGACGTTCCCCTTTATACATGCTAGAAATGCAATACAGCGTGTATTTCGTATCACCTTATCTCATGCACTGTTGCGTGAAACGTTCATGGCACGTGCACATTCAAAGCCGCATAATGCCGCACACATCATAGTCTAATTATGAAAGGTGAAGTTTCTAGAAATTAATTCCTCAGAAAACAATCGTTTTCAGGAAAGTCGAACGACGTTCCCCTTTATACATGCTAGAAATGCAATACAGCGTGTATTTCGTATCACCTTATCTCATGCACTGTTGCGTGAAACGTTCATGGCACGTGCACATTCAAAGCCACATAATGCCACACACATCATAGTCTAATTATGAAAGGTGAAGTTTCTAGAAATATAATTCCTCAGAAAACAATCGTTTTCAGGAAAGTCGAACGACGTTCCCCTTTATACATGCTAGAAATGCAATACAGCGTGTATTTCGTATCACCTTATATCATGCACTGTTGCGTGAAACGTTCATGGCACATGCACATTCAAAGCCGCCTAATGTCGTACACATCATAGTCTAATTATGAAAGGTGAAGTTTCTAGAAATTGAATTCCTCAGAAAACAATTGTTTTCAGGAAAGTCGAACGACGTTCCCTTTACACATGCTAGAAATGCAATACAGCGTGTATTTCGTATCACCTTATCTCATGCACTGTTGCGTGAAACGTTCATGGCACGTGCACATTCAAAGCCGCAAAATGCCGCACACATCATTGTCTAATTATGAAAGGTGAAGTTTCTAGAAATTGAATTCCTCCGAAAACAATCGTTTTCAGGAAAGTCGAACGACGTTCCCCTTTATACGTGCTAGAATTGCAATACAGCGCGTATTTGTATCCCCTTATAACATGCACTGTTGCGTGAAACGTTCATGGCACGTGCACATTCAAAGCCGCATAATGCCACACACATCATAGTATAATTATGAAAGCTGAATTTCCTGGAAATCTCAAAAAACAATTGTTTTCGAGAAACTCGAACGCCGTTCCCCTCCATGCATGCCAGTAATTCATTAGAGCGCATATTTTGTATCACCTTATCTCAGACACTGTTGCGTGAAACGTGTACGTCCCTTCCACGTTCCAAGCCGCATGATGCCGCGCACATTACAGTATAATTATGAAAGCTGAATTTCCTGGAAATCTCAAAAAACAATTGTTTTCGAGAAACTCGAACGCCGTTCCCCTCCATGCATGCCAGTAATTCATTAGAGCGCATATTTTGTATCACCTTATCTCAGACACTGTTGCGTGAAACGTGTACGTCCCTTCCACGTTCCAAGCCGCATGATGCCGCGCACATTACAGTATAATTATGAAAGCTGAATTTCCTGGAAATCTCAAAAAACAATTGTTTTCGAGAAACTCGAACGCCGTTCCCCTCCATGCATGCCAGTAATTCATTAGAGCGCATATTTTGTATCACCTTATCTCAGACACTGTTGCGTGAAACGTGTACGTCCCTTCCACGTTCCAAGCCGCATGATGCCGCGCACATTACAGTATAATTATGAAAGCTGAATTTCCTGGAAATCTCAAAAAACAATTGTTTTCGAGAAACTCGAACGCCGTTCCCCTCCATGCATGCCAGTAATTCATTAGAGCGCATATTTTGTATCACCTTATCTCAGACACTGTTGCGTGAAACGTGTACGTCCCTTCCACGTTCCAAGCCGCATGATGCCGCGCACATTACAGTATAATTATGAAAGCTGAATTTCCTGGAAATCTCAAAAAACAATTGTTTTCGAGAAACTCGAACGCCGTTCCCCTCCATGCATGCCAGTAATTCATTAGAGCGCATATTTTGTATCACCTTATCTCAGACACTGTTGCGTGAAACGTGTACGTCCCTTCCACGTTCCAAGCCGCATGATGCCGCGCACATTACAGTATAATTATGAAAGCTGAATTTCCTGGAAATCTCAAAAAACAATTGTTTTCGAGAAACTCGAACGCCGTTCCCCTCCATGCATGCCAGTAATTCATTAGAGCGCATATTTTGTATCACCTTATCTCAGACACTGTTGCGTGAAACGTGTACGTCCCTTCCACGTTCCAAGCCGCATGATGCCGCGCACATTACAGTATAATTATGAAAGCTGAATTTCCTGGAAATCTCAAAAAACAATTGTTTTCGAGAAACTCGAACGCCGTTCCCCTCCATGCATGCCAGTAATTCATTAGAGCGCATATTTTGTATCACCTTATCTCAGACACTGTTGCGTGAAACGTGTACGTCCCTTCCACGTTCCAAGCCGCATGATGCCGCGCACATTACAGTATAATTATGAAAGCTGAATTTCCTGGAAATCTCAAAAAACAATTGTTTTCGAGAAACTCGAACGCCGTTCCCCTCCATGCATGCCAGTAATTCATTAGAGCGCATATTTTGTATCACCTTATCTCAGACACTGTTGCGTGAAACGTGTACGTCCCTTCCACGTTCCAAGCCGCATGATGCCGCGCACATTACAGTATAATTATGAAAGCTGAATTTCCTGGAAATCTCAAAAAACAATTGTTTTCGAGAAACTCGAACGCCGTTCCCCTCCATGCATGCCAGTAATTCATTAGAGCGCATATTTTGTATCACCTTATCTCAGACACTGTTGCGTGAAACGTGTACGTCCCTTCCACGTTCCAAGCCGCATGATGCCGCGCACATTACAGTATAATTATGAAAGCTGAATTTCCTGGAAATCTCAAAAAACAATTGTTTTCGAGAAACTCGAACGCCGTTCCCCTCCATGCATGCCAGTAATTCATTAGAGCGCATATTTTGTATCACCTTATCTCAGACACTGTTGCGTGAAACGTGTACGTCCCTTCCACGTTCCAAGCCGCATGATGCCGCGCACATTACAGTATAATTATGAAAGCTGAATTTCCTGGAAATCTCAAAAAACAATTGTTTTCGAGAAACTCGAACGCCGTTCCCCTCCATGCATGCCAGTAATTCATTAGAGCGCATATTTTGTATCACCTTATCTCAGACACTGTTGCGTGAAACGTGTACGTCCCTTCCACGTTCCAAGCCGCATGATGCCGCGCACATTACAGTATAATTATGAAAGCTGAATTTCCTGGAAATCTCAAAAAACAATTGTTTTCGAGAAACTCGAACGCCGTTCCCCTCCATGCATGCCAGTAATTCATTAGAGCGCATATTTTGTATCACCTTATCTCAGACACTGTTGCGTGAAACGTGTACGTCCCTTCCACGTTCCAAGCCGCATGATGCCGCGCACATTACAGTATAATTATGAAAGCTGAATTTCCTGGAAATCTCAAAAAACAATTGTTTTCGAGAAACTCGAACGCCGTTCCCCTCCATGCATGCCAGTAATTCATTAGAGCGCATATTTTGTATCACCTTATCTCAGACACTGTTGCGTGAAACGTGTACGTCCCTTCCACGTTCCAAGCCGCATGATGCCGCGCACATTACAGTATAATTATGAAAGCTGAATTTCCTGGAAATCTCAAAAAACAATTGTTTTCGAGAAACTCGAACGCCGTTCCCCTCCATGCATGCCAGTAATTCATTAGAGCGCATATTTTGTATCACCTTATCTCAGACACTGTTGCGTGAAACGTGTACGTCCCTTCCACGTTCCAAGCCGCATGATGCCGCGCACATTACAGTATAATTATGAAAGCTGAATTTCCTGGAAATCTCAAAAAACAATTGTTTTCGAGAAACTCGAACGCCGTTCCCCTCCATGCATGCCAGTAATTCATTAGAGCGCATATTTTGTATCACCTTATCTCAGACACTGTTGCGTGAAACGTGTACGTCCCTTCCACGTTCCAAGCCGCATGATGCCGCGCACATTACAGTATAATTATGAAAGCTGAATTTCCTGGAAATCTCAAAAAACAATTGTTTTCGAGAAACTCGAACGCCTTTCCCCTCCATACAAGCGAGTATTTCAATGCAGCGCGTATTTTCACCTTATCTCAGACACTGTTGCGTAAAACGTGCACGGCTCCTGCACGTTCCAATCTGCATAATGCTGTGCACAGTACAGTCTAACTATGAAAGGTGAAATTCCTGGAAATCTCAGAAAACAATTGTTTTCGGCAAACTCGGTCGCCCTTCCCCTCCATACATTCCAGTAATTCAGTACAGCGCGTATTTTGTATCACCTTGTCTGAGAAACTGTTGTGTGGCAAAACATAAATATATAAATATAGAGATCAACGAATGATTTTAAAGCTAGCACCCGAGTTCCCGTGCTACCATTCTTCGAGCCAAATTTTTATATTATTTTTCTTTTCTCTTTTTTAATTAGTTTTCGTGGTTTTGGTCCGCCGAGGCCATGTTCCAAATTTCACAAGCAGACACTGTGACAAGTTGAAATAACCATTGTCTTCATTTGATCTCTTGAACTACGAGCGCTCATTTTTGAAACCATATGTAACGCAACGTGTAAGCCCAGCAACATATTTCTATATAATTTGATAAATTTCGGTGCATTTTATTACTGAGTAACAGATGCCGATCACAAATTCGATCTTGATACAAATTTAAATAGATGCCCTAGAAAATAATATATCAAGGATACAACAGGAAACACTTCTACCGCAATACAGCCAAGCGTGTATTGTTGCTGAACATCGCAGCATGAAGAAATAAAAAGAAGACATACATTTCTATAAATGATAGATACAGGTGAAGGGCACATGGCACGTTTTTTTTATTTAACGCATTCGCCGTAACAAAAGTTACTTTTTGCCGAACCACGGCACCGGTGGTTCACAAATCTGCGTCTTCCTGTTCTTTATGTCGTCACTCCAGTTTCTGAGTTTTTGTTTCACATTCTCAGGGCATATCTATAAAGAGAGAAAATGCGGCCCTGGTTTTATAACATTCAATATACACACACCAGCGTTCAGACACATCGTCGTTTTGTTTTTTTTTTTTAATTTCACCGTATTTTTTGTATAATGAAATACGTGATGAAATATTAACCCCAATACAGGCGCTAAAATGTACTTTTTTTCAAAGGAGATTGGCGTGTTTGGGAGAATATTTCGTTTCATTACCGGAACGAAGAGATAAACTTTTAGCCCCTTGAATATTTTAATAAAGGTGCCGTCCCACTATATCTGGACTTTCGCTAAATATCGCGCAAAATTAATCTTTGGCGTTCGTAACCTACAATCCATGGGTTAGATTATACCTAGGATTTCGTGTTTTCGGAGTTTATTTCTCGTGAAATTCGGAGGGTGTTTTTCGGACTTTATTTTTTGCTGGGGATTCAGAGCTTGTCGGAGATTATTCTTGTTATATTCTAAATACTTCAAAATTTTGATTTTATTTTACTGCGTTTATTTTGAAAATTTGAAAACAAAATAAATAGTGTCCGGGTCCCATGACCCGTTGTCGCGAAGGGATCTCGTTGTGGTAAAAGCAAAACCCTTTTTCTCAGTTTTTCCAAATTTCAAAAGAAACTGAAGTGAAATATCCTCAGGACCACTGATCTTGTGCTCTTATAAAGTTTAGTGGTAAAACTTCGTATTTTTGCTGTCTATTTTGTCGCAGTGACCTTGAAATTCGGAGCTTTTCAGATAAATCTGAATTGACGGGACATTTAGCGGCGAATGTTTTTGCGTATTTTTTCGGATTTCCCCGAAAACACGGAACCCTAATTATATCTCATAATGGCAGTCTCAACGCAATTAGAGAAAAAAGTGGGGTTAACTTTCTGAAGTTAAAGGCAGAATGGACAGCCACATGATCTCGAGCCGACTGTATGCCGCCCAGCGTTCATCACAGCCGTGCACTGGGGTTGGCAAGCACATCGCACGTGCTAAGCTGCATGCAGTGCTAGGGGTCGACTGTTCCCATCACTGCAGCAATTTGACTCGAGTCACCACCCGAATACTTGTCGAAGCATTGATTGTCATGACACCAAGCCGTGTGCTCCCGCAGTACTCGTCTCCATTCTATGAGATGCATTTGAATATCTTTATGAAATATAATCGCGGGGACTACGACAACGATACGATACCCGCTACTACGTCATTTTGTTTGTGGAGGGAAAATTTGGAAGAAAGAGTCCAAACGTATCGCCGAAATTGCACAGCGGCAAAGACGCTTCTTGGTCAATGGCATTGCGTTCAAGTATATTAGGAGAGCACAAGTGCCGGTATGTTTATGTAAAAAGAAAAACGTTCCAACCTATTGTCCTTCCTTGGGAGGTGAACGCGTTGGTTTAGTGTAAAGACTTGAGAAAGAAAAAAACATTACGGACCACGAACAGCACATCCATAAAAACTGTAATTTATGTATTGTTGTCACAACCAAAACAATCATGAGAGAGTTCTCCGGGTGTGACGTTGTCAAAGGATGAACCACTGACGGAGCGATAGGTTCACGCCCTGGTAGAGAGTCTGACCGATGAAGAGAGACAGAGACGTATCTCGGGAACACAAAGAAGCTTTAAGTTAGTGGTAGGCAGAAAGCCATTTGTGATACATACACTCTGCACAAATAGCCTCTGTAATATAGGGGAGAACGCTTACAAAAATAGAGTTTACAGATTAAAGTTTACAAAGGCTTATACAGTCACAGATGAAGATGTTACGATTAACCGAATCAAAAGATGCTAATTAAAGAAGGAAAAACGAGTGTGGAAAGTCTCATCTGGCGAGTCGATGGTCGACGACTCCCTGCGCGGTCCGTCCAAGGTGGAGGAGTTCCGGCGGTCGGCTGCCTTACTATGGGCGGCGCCCCCTGGTCTCGCACCCACTTCTTCAGCTGACACACTCACACACAGCGGAACTCCGTCCTGTACTTGGCGAGAGGCCGTCGACAGTGGTCTCGTCGCCCCGCTCGACGACGCGACGCGTCCGTTCGCCTCCGAGTTTCTTCTCGCACTGCTCTTTGTTCCTCGCACTCAAACCCAGGTTCGCGCACAAAGGGTGGGAATTCCCCTCTCCCAGACGGTCATTGCAATGCGGATCTGCCCTTTAGCCCTGAAAGCAGTCTGCCCTGTAAACCCAAACATTCCCTGCCGTTTAAAGTAACACAACTCCGCTGGGTTCAAAGACCTCACGTTATAGTGCTGTGTTTGGTTTGTTTTTGGGCAAAGTTACGAGACAGCGTGTTTCGCAATATTTATGCCCTTGGCCGCCACAGACGCGACTGTCTGCGGCGTATGGCTTCGGGAGTGACCCGAGCCTCCGGCAAGGCAGTCAAGAACCGGGGGCTACACGCGTTAGCCCACTGAGCCCGGGCGGGCGAAATGAGGGGAGGGGAACCACCGAGCAAGGTGCTGAGAAACACTTCCCGCACGCGTCGGTGAATCCGAATTCGGGGGAGGATTCCGGAAAACCAGGCGGCCGCTCACGTCAACAGACACTCCTCGCCGACCTTTGTATATTACCTTTGCCGTTTTATGCGACAATGGTGCCGCTATATAGTTTTTTCCTATCGTTCTAAGGTATTTTAAATACGAATATATCTACTTGCTACTGTCGCTAATACTCCTGGTTCTATTCCTGCTTATATTTTTCATAACTATACAGTCACCTTTACTACTTATATTATTATGTAATAAAATAAACGAAGACACTTAAGGCTGCGTACGTGTAGGAATGCGAACGCGTTCCTACACGCAGGTCATTCCTACAATTGCAGCGCGCCACGTCTTTCTTTTCCACCAGGCGCTCTGGCGATGACATCACGCTCCCCCACTGCGCAGGCGCGACACCCCCGCCGGCTCCACGGCTTCCGAGACGACGCACGTCCGCTTTGCAGGCAATGGAAGTTTAGGTGCTGTTTCGCCCAGCCAATGGGTATTTAGGTGTCGTTTTTCGCTGCTACAGACATGAGATCACACCGGCTTCGTTCCATGGGGTAGTTAATGCTTTAGCAATTATATTTTGATATCCTAATAATTATTGCAGCAAAGCAACTGGAAGGGCCGATCGTAATTATTAAGCAGAAATTTGCCTCATCACCAGGCTGAGAGACGGACGGTTTTGCACGTTGCCATTGCCTTCCCATCTATCTCCACCAGTCACCGTCAAGATGGTTGTTTGCCTGACCGCAGCACTAGGAGGCTATATGGATTTTAGCTGGATCGTTAGTTTTCTGTTCCTTCCATCCTTTTTAGTAGTCGACGTGATCTTGTGGAGTTGGGTATAATATAAGAGGCGCTATCGATTTCATAAAACAATTGTCAGTACACTGGATATAGGAAAATATCTGATCATGTGAATATATATAACAAAGATGACTGACTACGTCTTTCCTAGAGGATTCGATGGAGTGACGCATGGTCTTGCAAATGTAAAAAATGGTTCGCGTACTGGCTCTGCAGAGAATAAACAGAGAGCGAATAAGTACCACTTGTGTTCTGTCTAAACAACATAATTGTGGCATGCTCTTTGTAAAGCGAAATTCAACGATAAATAACTTTTTGAAAAATATATAATAGACGGGAAGCTGTCATAAAACTGATACCCGCGAAACAGACAAAAAAAATGCGCGAAGGCAGCGAGGACATTTTCTCGTGACTTACATTTCTGGTATCGCGGGAGCAAGTTCCCTCTGGCAACCGCAGCTTCTTACTCCCGGGATCATGCTTGCAAGTGACCTCGCAGTTAAAAGGATTCCAAGCAGGAATATCCTCGAATGGATCGAGCTATAATGTGACACATAATAATTAAAATAAAGCTATGTCCAATAAAAAGCAAACAAACAAAACAAAAAATGTTGAAAAGGTGAATTTAAAGGCCTGCCCTCAAGCAGAGAAAAGGAACCCGACCTTCACTTTACTTCTCGCCGACCCTTCTACACATAAAAGGAGGGTATCACCCATCGTTTTATTTGTAACGATGGGTGATACAGAAATATAAAGCAAGGCTGCTTGATATTTATCTGCAAGTGTGGGGTGGGTACAATGACAGTTTAAAAGTACATTCAAACAAAATAAAAATTTACTATTCCTTTTTTTTTTTTGCCGTGCCTTTTATTTTTGGAACGCCAGCGGTGGTTTTTTTTTTTTCAGTCCACAGGAACTTCACAAAGAATGACACAATTAAACATGGCTAACTCCATTCTGAAGCCGTGTCCGATTTACGAGAAGCCCGTCAGGTTTTCTATGCGTCCGCCACACAGGAGCACGGCGTCCTGCGAAGAGAGGGAACTCCTCATGGAGAGCAGGTTGGTGGCAGACGGAGATTCCTTAAGGGGAACTAAGTCCCGCAGCTTCACGTTCAGTAATCTGCCTGCGCACCTGGGTTAGGATTTTTAAAGGAAACCTAAAGAGGCTCTTCATTTGAGTAAAAACATATTCATTTGGCCGCCAAGATCATCAATATCGAGATCTCCTATTTTTATTATTTGATGCATGGAGGCTGCACAAAATAATTTCAAAGTACCGCTGAAGCCCCTCCTTTCCGGAGTGTTACGTCATAAAAGTAGTTTTCGAAATCTCCGCTCTCGCTATCTTCAGCGCCTATCAAAGCTATGCACGGACACTGTTGCTATTTTAAAAAGATCAGAAAAAGACGTCCCGACTGGTGTCAGTGCGGGGGAATATACCTGGCAAACTTGCCATTGCCCGCACTGTCTACACGAGCGACTCGCGCTTGGAGGCCGAAAGATCATTTTTTGACGTAACGACTAGTCGGTAGTTTTTCGTGTTTTCTCGTGTTTAGTAACATCTTCGGGGAAACAAACTATTCAAATTCACGAGATAAAAAATATAATAAAATTCACCGCTAACTCGTTCTTTTTTTTTTTTTTTTATCAAGGACTACTGCCGACCTTTGACTGGTTTGGACTAGCCAAAGTTCGCAACGTCGCCACGGCATGGCGGCACACCCGCACTGACTGTAGAGACTGGCTAGAAAACACCCTCTGCAGGCGCCGACAGATGGCGAGAGGGGTGCGGGTGCGCCTTGGACGCCCTGGGAAGCTCCTGCCGCCGGCATTGGTGACGTGTGGACGCACACGGGCTGCGTTTCAGTTCCTCGACCTGCCGCGCTGCGCACGGACACTAAAGAAGCAACGTCGTGCAACGGCACAACTATAGACTTGATCTATACTCGCCATGTACACAACATTCAAATACCCTATATGTCGCGGACTTCACGCTGCACAGGCCGCTCATGTGCATGATCTATCCGCCGCAGGATTAAACACGCTATCGCGGTGAATGAACAAGCACAACGAAACGGCTCTGTCCTTTCACGCGCACCAGGGAAAAGAGGGGTTTTCGGGAATGTTCACCCCGCGGAAATCTTCTGAGAGGCTCCATTTCCCATGTTTTGTTATATTTAACCGCTGAGCGAACTGCTGACTCATTTGTTCGAGAATCGGCTTGCGGCAGCAGCGACTTCGCCCCATTTTATTCCTCACTCCTAGGCCGTCGACGGCCACCACTAGGAGGCGCTCAAGGCGACATTCGGAAACACTTTTTTTTGTACTCTGTCGTTAAGGTGGGTCTACGGACGTAGTCAATCCTCTCAAAGCAGCAGCCTTTCACAATGCTCCAGCCGCGCGTCGTGCCACCGTGTCAACTTGACAACGGAAAGGTCTGGGAGTGTCGTTCTATCGTTCTGCAGCCGACGTGACAAATTACGAACTGGAGGAGCGATTGCAGGGCTTCCTCGTTTCTGATGTAGTGTCGGTCGTGAAACAAATGATGTGTATGTTGGTTTAACCCCTCTCAAGCCCCTACTTAGTGCAGCAAGTATGATTGTGAAAAAGCAGGAAACTGGCTGATATCGGAGAATACAAAAAAAATAGCTCCCTCTGCTATGCCTTTGCCGGTGCAAAATAATCTTTGAGTATATTTCGAATGAACTAAGCTGCACACTATCATTCCCAGCTGAAATTACATAATGCAGCGTTTATCATAGTAAAAAAAAAAGAAAAGAAAAATGTGCGGTTGCTATTTTTGCGCTATAATGCCTATTACTTGACCGATTAATCGATTACCTCATATATTATTGAGTGCCGATTAATAGCGTTCAAATTTATAATCGATGCCCAGCCCTAATAAAAACTGTTCTCTCCACTCCCAGAGATAATGCATGCGCGTATAGTTCTTCTCAGTCATCACCAAAAATACCTGTTCGGGTTTGTATGGGAATTAGTTTGCCTTGTTGTTTTGAAAATAAATACATACAAAAATAATAGGTAAGCTCTCCCCCAAACGCTCCACTGAACGATGCCCTTTTAGATTCCGTCCGATCGTCGGGATGTGACCGTCCTCGATACTGTTGGGTTGTGTTATTGGAAATCGTTATCACATCCATTATTTTCGAATAACCCAGCACCGTGTGGTACGTACAATATTTGCGGAGAGCAAGTCGTCTGCTTCTTGCCCAAGAGTTGCGGCGGATGCGGTCCCAAACATTAGTTTGGGATGGGGATGGGGATGGGGGGGAGGCGATAGCTTAGGTGGCAGGAACGACCGTGAAGTCCGCAGCGGCCGGAGCCCAGGAGATTATGTCGCGGCGGGCGCCGCCCTGTCACATGGTGCCATCTAAACCAAAAAGACCTCAAGTGACGTCGAACACTCTCCTCTAGAGAGAGATGACAGAACATGAAATAATCTCTGAGGTGTGGCTGGTGTAGATCGTTGAAGTCGACTGGCCACTTCAGTGAACAAGATAGCTCCCGCATTCTTCAAACAAAACAAAAACGCGGTGACGTCAAAGCGACGCCGAGTTCTGATTGGCTTTGATTGAAAGGATAGTGGGTAGACCTCGATGCTAGATGCCTTGAAGTTTACCCACACATTTTTCAATCAGCCGATAAGAGCTCGACGTTCTGACATCATCGCAACCCCTGTGCAAGAAGCAGACGAACTTGCGCTCCGCATTGGTCGAGTGCTCACACTTGCTAAATGGTTTGTACGAGTCCTGTCCTGGAGGTCGTTAATCACGTCACTTGCGGGCGAAAAATAGGCCTGCCTTTCGGCTATCTTCTCTCGCAAATATATTTGTGACAGCTAAGCGCATTGTCGATTGACACAGCTGATTGGGTGGCGGCGTTTAAACTCATCGAAAATCCAGGTGTGGGCACTGCGCCTGCGCAAACAAAAACAAAAAAAAAAAACAGACCCGCGTCAGTGTTTGCGGATTTGCAGCGACGACGGAAGTGCCACCGCAGCTGCGTGACGTCATAGCCGGATGTTGGTGATCAGTGACGTTCGCAGACGTCAAGCGCACCGTATTGCTTCGTGAGACTGCGCCAGGTGTTAAATAACCTGGGAAGGTGTGACATTATGCTAGTGAAAGAACGAGCGTGACATCAGCGCGAAGAAACGATTTGGCACCAGAAACTTCAGGCAATCGTTCGGGCTAAGAATTACAAAATATTTTTAGGCGAGAAATATTTTCTAAAATAAAACCCTTTATAATATTTAGGTACAGGAGTTTTCCCCTCTTGATTACCTGCCGCTTTGGAGCTTTCCAAAACACTCGCTCCACTTGACACTAGTAGAAATGACGAAAGAGAAAGAGCTTCGTATTTTTTCGCCTTGTGTGCCCCCCTGTTTACGCAATGTGTCACTCACTTGGCAACATTGTGAGTGTTTCCTAAAATATTACGAGTTTTCATGCCAAATGCAGGTTTGTAGTAAAACCGGTATTAAATAATTAGTCTTCGCATTATAAAAAAAAGATGTAGAAAGTCACTTTGGATTATCTAAAAATATATCATTTGTATTTAATTCTTCGGAATACTTACAATATCCCCGTGAAATCCGCAAAATATAAATAAGGCCTCCTTAATAATGTTGTAGCACTCCATTTGAGGCGTTGTCCCAGACGAAAACCCCTCTGAAAAAAAAATGTTATGAAGGTCCAGCCAGGCAAGGAGATTATTGTGAGTTTCAGTATCGCCTATACGAGCAAACGCAAGCACTGATAGTAATCTCTGGAGAGGGGAAACAAGGGCGACAAAGGACGAACACAAATCTCCAAAAACACAAATCTCCAAACACAGTCTTCAGATTTGTGTTTGTTCTTAGTCCCGTAGTCCCCCTTCTCCAGTGATTGTTATCCTTATTCTTGTGCTGCTCGCTGGAACCTCTGCATTAATTACATTATCGTAGCAGGAACCATGTGTTTGCGTTAGCAATGGGCGCGTTCAGTAGCGGCCCCGGAGTCAAGGAGTCACTGACGCCTTCCACTTGACGTCCAAAAGTCACTTCCGGTGCACGTAACTCCGGGGCTTCGGAGTCAAGCTCCGAAGCACCGAGTCTGGAGACGGTGCACGTAGAGTCAAAGGAGCTAAAGATGACGTCATTTCCTGACTGGTGACGATTTGCGACGCTAAAAGAGAAAAACAAAATGGCGGGATAAGCTCCGTCGGTTCTGTCACGGGTGTGCGGTTAGCTCACTTTTGTTAATCAAAAGTGCTCAAGGTAAGACGAATAACGCGTTCGAATTTCTTTTTCAGGTAAGGCTCTTTTCGCAAAATGCATTGGACCATATTTTTTTTGTTTGAATATGCTAATAAACAACGTAAACGTTCATTTGACGCCGTGTCTTGATCGCCGTTGCACGGAAACTCTGGGAATATCGACCATAGCCCTGTCCGCGCTGAACAGAGCAAGGCAGGGTATGAACGCCAATTCGGTAGCCGGTTGGACACTCACGCGGAAGCGTATGATCCCGATTGATGATTTGTTTGCGTGGCTAAATCGGGGTGCACGTTGGCTGACGCTCGCTTCGGCCGACAAAACCTTGATCGCCGAGAGCGGCCGAACTTCCTATACGAATACGAATACATTTTATAGGAAGTTCGTTACGAAGGGCAGAACAAACGAACGTATGGCCGTATAAAAGTATCGCAACCAGCGGCGTAAATTCGCCAAGCTCTATATTTTGCGTGTGCTGACGACGTTTTTGTCGGTTTTTATAGCAGTAGCTGCCTTTGCACCGCCAAGCGAAGGGCTCGATCGCGTTGCATCGCTTTGAACAGCAGTGCTGATGCGTACAGCCACTCGCTTTTCCTTCAACGACCTTGTCAAGACTTCTTTAATACCGGCGTCAAATAAAAGCGATCGTGCTCGCCATCGTCTGCTTCCAGTTTATTTGGAGACCGTCTGGCACAGGGGAGGAAGCGGAAATTGCGTAGAAGCAGGTTTGGAGCCGCGGCTTTTTTTGCCGTTCAGTACGCGCTCCGATGACTCCGACTCGAGTGACTCCGTTCGGAGCTAAGGGAGCCGCTACTGAACGCGCCCATTGCGTAAAATGCTGCTACCTTTCTAAGATTGTAGGCAGAATTTCGCCTAATCAAACTTTGATATTAATTTCTACTTTTGTCGATTATTTTTTTTTCGTAAAAATGTTAATTTTAGGTTATCCACCAAAACATTTTAATGCGAGATTTGTAAATTGGGTCATTTGCAGAAAACATCCGATGATATCGATAAACATCATCATTCGTTATTTTTAGAACTGCACATCAGCTGCATTTTTAATAACTGATTACTTAACCCTCTCAACAGCTTCCAAAACCGCAAACCCCGGGGGGTCGCGACAGCTTCATTTGCGACATGAAGATAATCCAATTTCCTGAACGCATGTATAGACAAAAGATTAGCATTTCAAAAGTGCAGCCAGTGTGAGACTCAAGAAGTGTGTCCTGAGGAGGTTTCTAAGATCGCCTGAATATGGCGCTAACTCACTCTGCTGGCTGTAAACATCCTAGAAATCCCTAAATTATTAAGATAGGCGTCCAATTTCTCTATTAAAAATGCAATCAAAGATCGCAACACACCGAGTTTGTTCCCGGCGATGAGAAGAGCATGTTCCGAAACCAGTACCACTGTCAGTAAGTAGCAAGTGAAGGATCCTGGCGCCTCCGACTGGTGGAATCGCGGAGTGATATATTGTCACGAATGACAAAGGATGAGGCGGTGATACTGAAAAAACTGAACGTTTAATGGGGTGAACTTGTGCCCAAAAATAAAAGGAAACAGAAGATAACAGCAGGGCGTCGCGGGCGTCGAAGTCGGCGTAAGAGCAGAGTCGAACGCTGGGGCGAGACTGACTGTAGATCGCCACGCGGAGCCCCTTATGTACGCGCGTTGGCTTCTGGAACAATCGGCCTAGAACGTTCGACGACTAGAACATTCGGAACTCGATCAGACGAGAATGATCTCGAACTCACGAGAACGTAATGTTGAAAGAATAAATAAAAGAACATTCCACCGACTGGAATCGAACCTTGACTTTCCGCGCGACAGTCAAGCGCGGTAACCACTCGGCCACGCACGCTTTTTTTTCTTTATTGACTCGGCCACGCACGCGGTCGCTCGCCGACGCGCGTAGCAATATCTTCAATGCACGCGCCTCGTTGCCAATACAGCCAGGACTACGACTCAAACCTGCGAGCATGCGCTCGAGAACTGAGTTCCCTCTCCGCGAAAAAAAATAACATTTCTCGACTACACCTAGTTCCTTTTATCATCTACAAAAGCATACACATTTTGTACCATCAGCGTTTGTATTTGATTTTTTATTCCTCTTTTAATAGGGAAATCGGCCCCGCATCGTTATAATTTATGGACTTCTAGAATGCTCAAAGCCCGCACATGGAGTTATCGCCCTTATTTAAGCGATCTCAGAAACCTCCTCAAGGCACCTTTAAATGGTATGCGATGCACTGACGTCCTTTGGGTCAACCTGGTCAGACACCTGACGTTTTAAAGGATTGGTTGCAATATCAAAAAACCTTGAGAGAGCAGCGGCGGCATTCAATGACAGGTGTTTCTTAAAGAAGTAAAACTGGCAAATATATTTTGAGAGAAATCGGAAAGAAAATATTATATTTGTTAAATGTGTAAATCTTCAAAGCGACTTACCGCCTTGAAATGCTGGTAGAATAAGCCCCACGGAGAAAAGTACGAGCAGCATGGTGCTTATATTGCGATACATAATCAGAGTCTAACGGGAATGTCCTCCTAAAAAAGAAACAATAACATAAATATAGCGGCGAAACTCGACAGCGCAATTTTTTTCTCGTAATGTAGAGGCAAATCGTTTAAAGAAAAACTCCTGCGAAATCTTAATGATTATCGATCTTTATAAAACATTCAGCGTGCACTAAATATTTACCCCTGCATAAGTCTGCGAAATATATCATAAAAATAATTATTTTCTTTTGAGAAAACAAATTGTGAAGTTTACGCGTCCCAATCCCTAACTGCCGTTCTACTAACAACACTGAGCAGCGGCGGCATTGACTGTGACGTCAAATGTATCCAAGAGTAGACCCTTCCTCCTCGTGTTGTGCGTTGTAGCAGCTCCTCGAAAAGGCAATTTATATTGAACAGGGACAGACTGGAATAGACATTCTGTGTAGCAGCCAACATTACTTTCTGAGGTTGGCCTACCTTAGCGCAGCGCTACGTTCGGGTACTTACTCGGCGCAAACTCTTTTTATACGAGACCTCGAATTCGACAACACAAATTCACTTTTTGAGCCGGCAAAAAAATCAGGATCATCTCAATTCCAGCACGTCTTCTCAATTCACCGGCAAGCGAAGAGCAATCTGTTCATAGGGGGTGTGAAAAACACCTCTCACGTATATTTCATCAATTACTGGCTCTGATGAACGTCGTCTCGTAGTGACTTCCACACCCCCGACAGTAAAAACGCTTCGCAGAGGCATACTCCAGAGCAGGTAAAAGAAAAACATGGCGTCGTGTTGCCGAAGTTGCCGCTTAAAACTGCGGGACACACGATTGAAACCAAGCTCCGAGCAACTCCTGCTGGTTGAATGAAGGGAAAACACACACAGAGAAAGCTGGACGCGGGTAGGTTTTAGAACACCAAGGTGTCACATGCACCTTCACTCCGGACCGAGACCGAGAAAGAGGAGCGGAAAGGTGCAGGTGCGGCGAAGATGCTGCGGTCAGAGGTCCAAGCGGGTACAGCCTCACTGAACGCGGACGCTGACGTTGGTGGCGCTGCCAACCACTGTCTTTCCGTATGGCTTCCCGCGCCCCGTCTAGGTATCCTAGGCTCTCAATAATGAGCTCCTGTTAGCTTTACGTGCTGTGTCGGGTATGCGATGTAGAGAGGGGGGGGAGGGGGGGGGGGGGGGTTGACACTCTGGTAGGGGGTGCAACACCATCACGAAGAAATGCAGTGACACCTCACCAGTTTCCGACCGACAAGTGTCTACGATAAGAGTGGGCATGGCCAGTGCGACGGGAACGCCGGTTCTCAGCGTTCGCGTAAACAGTTCGCGCCGGATTAGCGAATAAAACCTTCGATACCATTCTGCTCTCGAAGCGGCACCTGGGTCAACATGTCGTCGAATCGCAAATAACGCCTTAAAAAACACATGCAAACAAAAAAAAAATTTAAACAACCTTGATGGGAAAAGGATGGCGGGTAGAAGGAAAAGGATGCTAGGTAGAAGTAACTCGTTCCTAGAAACGTGTTACATACACGACTGGACATAACACTCGAGAAAGCAGGTAAAAAACGAGATCAAGACTGAAATGTCTGAAGTTTTTTTCGGCTTTTTTACTTGCAGAATCGTTTTTTTATCATGACCAAATATACACCAGATCATTTGCGCACTTACACTCACCTCATTAACATAGATTGCCTTTCTATTTTCTCAGCTATCTGAAAGAACCCCATAAAAAACTACGGTACGTGAGTACGTAATCGCCATTGCAAATTTAGAGACAATTAGTTGTTTTTATATATATATATATATAGATAACGTTGGATACGAATATTGCCCAAAACGACAGGAAGAGCATGAAAACGTGGCTAGAAAGAGCAACCTACTACAGTCCGTTATTTAAACAAACGGGTTATTGTGCGCTCGTGAAATTAATTCCATTTCACGAGCACACATTCAACTCTTGGAGCCTCTAACAGCGCGGCATTGCGACAAAAACGAATACAAAAGTGTAGAAATTTCGAGAACTTACGTAAGGCTTTCTTGCTTCAAGAATCTTGAGGTGGCGATTGCTATTCTGAGGTGTCGAAAGTTTGCTGCCTTCTTTATATCCCAGGTTGTAGGCGTGTTCCTCGCAACGGGAAATTCCGTGAGAATATTCTCGCCAATGATAGCTTTGGAAGCAGGTGGGAGGAGACAAAAACTGCACCTGTAAACTTTGCACTTACACTCAATTCGGGGAGCATTCTCCCGCACTTAAGATAAATACAGCAAGCAATCTGCGTCTTAAAATATCTCCTTTCATGTTTGTTTTTTTTTTTTTTTTTTTTACCGACGTTTGCACTTGCGTAATTCTATTTCTTATACCTTGTTTAGTTCTTCGAGTATTTTTTTTTTTTTAAACAAGAGCACGATATGCCTCCAAAACTTGATATTCTACGCTGTGTGCACTTTCTACAGGAGCAGACTATGCAGGGATTTGTCCTACAGAAGTGTTTGTTATCGCTAAGAGACCCAGGGTTGTCTTCCAGATAGAGCCGTGTCACGCAAGGCAGTGTAGTCCGTTTTACTTTGAGTCCCACCAAAGACTACGCTACGACCTTATGCAGCCAATTAGGCAGCTCCAAAAGTGCATCGTCATGGCGATAATCGTCCTTAAGCGTTTCTTTGTAACCAACAAAACCAATCATGCACCGAGAATGCGCCGCAGTTGATTTCCTGCGCTGAAGCTTTGAAGGTATCGTGGTGCCCTCCGGTGGCGGGCGAAAGAGTGTCTAAGCAGTGTTGCCAGTTTAGCGTTTTTCTCAGTCGACTACTTGAAAAATGAGAATGGCCGTTTTGCAGGCTCGATTTTTAGCGGTTTCAAGTCATATCTTAGCCTTCTTTCTGAGGATCTACAATATTGCTCGAGCTTACATTTATGCATAATACACAACTCAATTTCTGTGGGAAGTTAGAGTCACGCGGTCGTCATACTTGCTTACTTTCACTCGTTCGTCAAAGAAATAAAAAATCTGCCGAAGGCGTCATTACGACTACGTATTTGAGCCGACTGGTTCATATATCTGAGAACGCCTTTATATATGCGAGTCTTTAAAGGGGAGCTCCGGCTGAATATTGATGGTCATGGTTTTCTATAAAATTTTCACCGCTTACCTAATATCTACCCGTCAGTATGTCTACGAAATATTGGATCAAAATAAAAATAAAAATATTATTTCGAGAAAATTATTTTTAAAGTGCGCGTAACCTCCGAATCGCTTTCTGCCGTTTTACTGACAACAACGAGCAGGGGCGCTCTTGACGTCGAATGTTGCATACAAGAGCAGACGACACTCCTTACTCCGGGGCGTTGTGCGTTGCAGTGATAGTGAATCGTGATGTGGTTCGTGCTGAATTT
>JABSTQ010000686.1:0-54869 GCA_013358835.2 Ixodes persulcatus
AAATGGTGTTCAACACCGCAGAGCCAGTGGGCAGTGGAGGCAGGATTACCTGGTAGTCCGATGTGTCAGCGTCAGGGCTGTCACCGCGGTCCGGTTGGCCGCTATCACTACTCCGGAGGAACTCATGATTCGCCGTTCGCTCACTTCAAGTGCCAGGAGAATCCACCACTCCGCCTTGCTTCGCCACAGCACAGACAGCGTGAAAAGCATAAACCTTGCTTATGAGTATGAGCACGGTCGCTCGGTGTGGCTCATGGAGGTACGTCGCTTAAAATGCGCTCAATAACTTTTCTGAAATGTACTCTTGTGAATCTACCTTGATAAAGGAGTCGCGCATATCCCGGCCTGCTTATCAACGCTAATGTTTTTTCAGGTGTCTTCCTATATTAACTTAATACCGCAAAGTTCGTCGTATTTGTTAGATTTTCTATGCAAACTGCGCAGAATTCGAATCACATTTGGAACCGCGTTCCACTCTTTTTTAAGCTTTCTTTCCGTGTTGAGGCGATGTTAACGCCCATCAAGACCCCATGTTTGGAGAGGCTTTAATAACTGTGCCCTAATTTTTTATTTTTTTTTTATGGCGTAAGAACGAATTTTGTAGCGTGAGCTACACTGGCCGAGTTTGAGCAGTTTCGCGTGGCTCCAGGAGAGCCGTGCTACACATGCGTGAGGAGCAGTGACGTCACACGGCGCAAAGCTGGCGCAAAAAAAAGTCAACTTTCGGGGTTTTACGTGCCAAACCAACGACGGGCATCTGGCACGCCCCAGCGGAGGACTGAGGATTAATTTGGACCACCTGGGGATCTTTTGACGAGTAACCGAACGCTTGGTTACACAGCGCCTCCTCCGCAATAAACCTCCGTCAGATTGCAGGCACCTCGGCCGGGATTCCAACCCGCCACATGGGGATCCGTAGGACAGCGCTCTCGCCTCCGAGCAACCGAGGTGGCTGCACAGCTGGCACGCCGGAGCCACCGCCGCCGCACGCTCCGCCGCCGCCGCCGCGCGCGCCTCGGCGGTCTGCGCATTCCAGAGGAGTGACGTCATAGCCGCGGCAGACGCGCTTGCGCCGCCGCGTGCCCAGCTGTGCGCCTCCGTTGCGCAGTAGCCAAGTCTGACGCTGCACCGGAGCCGCTTGATAGCGCCTCTCATTTTGTGCGCATGCGCAGAGGTATCAGGGGGGGTATACATGTAGCGGGGCGCTTGCCAGTGTGGTATAGCCATGAAGGAGGAGAGCGAAATTTCTGCTCAGCGGCACAGAAGAGCGGAGAAGCTTAACTCATCGAATCCCGAAGTAGTCACATAATGCGAATACCGTGTGTGTGTCATTGAAGCAGCAGTAAGCATGATAATCAAGCAAATCCTAGACAACCATTAAAGCTAAGAATAACCAGCTGAACCTAAACTCACGCTACGTATATCCTGGCATAGCCGAGCTAAGTCACTGCAATTTTTTAATTGAAACTTTTACAGGGCATCGGCGTCTGGAGATAGATGGCGCAAGTAGATGATGTCCATGAAAGTTGGGAATGTGTTATTCGGATAACTATATTCCGTTTCCCGATACTGACTGGCAAAGTAAGGATGCCTAGAGTCAACCACACCAAACATGAAGCCGACAACGTTGGCAGCGCGACCTTCATCTTCAAAGTTATATAATGCATGAAATGGAGCATTTTAGGCCCATTCGTTTAAATTTGTAAAGAAGACATTCAACTGTCGTTTCCAGGAGCGAAGAGGCTAAATGCTATCAGTTTAGCGGGGAAACCGTTTAGTAAATACGTCCCGTGACAACAATTCACCCATTACATTTAGCGGAAAAAAGGAATTTTTTATATATAAGTCGCGACGTCAGGTCACGCGATGCCGATTTTCCTAATAAAGTATTCCGGGAAACTGATATCGTGCTTCGGTCGCTTGACATCAGTTTCCCAGCCAAATTTAGCGGAGAAACTGACACGCGCAGCATCTCTATCTCCATCCTAGACTTGTCCGGGTTTCGGACATGGTATCTGAATTGAGAGACCGTTCTCGCAGCTTTACAGTTGACGTGTTTATCTGAAGTACGTGGTTTATCACCCTTCTTTTTTCTTTTTATTTCTGCGCTCGTTTAAACGGGAAAAGAAGAAGGTCAAAGGATACTTCATAAAGGCAACATTTGAGATCTCGAGTTAAGAATATTCGATTGTTTCCGAGGTCTAGAGCAAGCGCATGTCTCCCTAACAACTTCTTGTTCCTAGAAAATATTTGTTCGGACAGAATGTTTTGGAAAATGCTGATAAATTCCCAATTTGGGGAACCCGAGAAATATGCCTGGGGTGTAAATATCGAGAAATATCAGGTTTTACCCGAGAACAACGAAGTCTGCCCCACGACAGACTGTCAGCATTCTGAGTCGCTTTTAGATGCAATCTTCGCATGCCATCTTTCTCAAGTAGTAGGTGGTCCGACAAGAGTAACTCAAAATAGTAGCTCGCTTCTTAGATCTTATCTTTGTCTCTCAGAAACTAAGTTCATCAGACACGCAGTGCGAAGTTGTCCCAGGAATATCGGACCACCATATGGTTGGGTTAAAGTGTTCGGCTATCCCACGCTCAACTTCACAGGTACCCGCAAGGGAATTTCGTGATTTTGCCAAAACTCAGGATGTGGACATTCTTGACTTCCTGGACCAATCTTTCGACAGCTTTGTTAACTTGAGCAGCAGAAGCGATATTGATATTAATGGGTTTCGGGAATTCCTTAGACAAACCATACACATGTCTATAGGTCAATTCGTGCCTCTCCGCAAAAAAAAAAAAGTCTCGTATACAGAACCCGTGGGCGACCAGAACAATATTGCAACTAAAACGTCGAATAAAGCGCCTATGCAGCAAATCGTGCAAAAAAAAAAAAGACTGTTAAGTCGACGCTATCATCTCTTATATGGAACCTGCGGTCAATGATAAAAAATGCTAGGTATAGTTTTTTAACGTGACGATGACGAACGTTCTTCGAAACGATCCCCAGATATTTTGGCGATATCTCTCGAGTACAAAGCGCTTTATAAATAAAATTAAGGTCAATGACAGGGAAGTATCTGATAACCTGTCTATCTCGAATGCGTTCAATGGTTACTTCGCATCTGTCTTCACGAATAAAGTGAGCAGCATTCTATCTTTCCAATCAAATCGCTTGAGCATCTCTGACGTGGTTCTTTCTGATGAGGGAATCTTTGAAGCACTCTTATCAATGAAAAAAAAAAGTCGTGCGGACCAAACGAAATGCCAAACATTTGTTTTATACCGCTATGCCGAATGGTTCTTGAAATTTCTTTACGTCATCTATGACCGGAGCTTGAAGTCAGGTACTGTTCCGAATGATTGGAAGGTTGCGAAAGTAGTACCTGTATTTAAATCTGGTGACAAACTAAGCGTGACGAATTATCGACCAATCTCATTAATTTACACAAATGGTAAGGTTCTTGAGCACTTTTTGTTTAAACACTTATCTGTGTATCTCGAGAACAGTGGCTTCTTTTGTAAAGAGCAGCATGGTTTCCGTCGAGGACTCTTAACGGAAACTCAGCTTTTCCACACTATCAACGAATTTACGAAAGTTATGAATAAAGGGGGCAAACTGACGTGCTTTTTCTGGTCTTTGCAAAGGCCTTTGATCGAGTGTCTCATCCCAAGCTCCTCCACAAATTAAGAGCCATACTTGACAACGATAAAATTGTAGCTTCGCTCGATTCATATTTATCTGGACGCCACTAATTCGTGCAAAATGAAAATATTTCTTCTTAGACTGCTTCGGTTCTGTCGGGGGTACACCAAGGGTCAGTGCTTGGTCCGTTGTTATTTCTGGTCTTTGTTAACGACTTGACAGTCAACACGCCAGCGCAGTGTCGATTGTTGGCAGATGATTGTGTAAATATAGGTTGTGTTGCAGACCAACAAGCGCTTAATAACTGTCTTTCATCCATTTGCAATTGGTGTTCGACTTGGCAATTACTATTAAACTGTATAAAATGTGCTCAGATGACTATTACGCGAAAAAAGTTTTCTTTGGTTTTTAGTTATTCAATGAGTAACGTACCCTTGCAAACAGTCAGTAAGTATAAATATCTTGGAGTCATCATTTCATCAAATCTCAGCTGGAATGCGCACATAAACTACATATTCGCTAAAGCTTCACAGAGACTCTGGATGTTAAGAAAACTTCAGTACTGCACACCCCGAACTAAATTAATGACCTACACTACTGTTATTAGGCCATTACTAGATTATGCCAACTCGGTATGGGATCCCTACACACAAATAAGCATAAACCGTCTAGAAAAAATACAAAAAATCACTACGCTTTGTTTACAACAGGTACGACAGGCAAGCGTCTGTTTCCTGTTAATGCAAACTTTCGGGCTTACCTGAACTTGAAATTCGCAGAAAAATTAGCCGCCTCAAACTTTATACAGCATAGCCAATGGTAAAATTCTGCTTCCATTTGAAAATTACATGCAATACAACACGACAAGGCCAACTCGAAACAAACATGACAAAGCCATAATAGTCCCACAAACTAAGGACTCTTTTAAGTTCTTTTCTTCCTCGCACCATCAACGAATTGGAATAGTTTACCAATAAACATAATTAACCAATCATCAACTCCTGCATTTGTTGCGGCTCTTACAAAACATTTGCTGCCTTAGATAAGTATGTTGTCTGCTTTAAAGTGTGCTTTTAAGCTGTCGGTTGTTGCGTTTCTCTTGTACTTATTACCTCATGTGCTACTGTATTACCTTTTATTAATATAGTGTTGCTGTTGTTATTTTTTTTTTGTCTTGTATTTCTTGTATTTTGCTCAAGCAATGCTCACCCTTGCCTTGGCCACTTGTAGGTGGCTGGACGTAATAACAAATAAATAAATAAACCCTAGATAAAGCATTTCATGCTCTAAACTGAGCCGAAGGCTGCGTGCCTCTTGAAGACAGCACAATGCGGTGAGCTCTTTTACGCCACGTGAGTCGGGACCACGAATTACGCGAGGCTGTGATAATCGTCCTCGACGACTTGCTACCTGTGCCCTCTGCAGGGTCGGGCATCACTTACAAATTGAAGTTCTGTCGTTTTTTGTGTTTAATTTCGGTATCTCATTCTCATTACGGATTATTCTAAAAACAATAGAATATCTTGATAATGGGCAAATAATCTATAATTAGAATGGGCCAGCTAATGTAAATATTTGAGAATGTAACATCTTTATTTTAGGCAATCATTTTTGTAATTATCACGGTATTGTCTCTTGCAATCAATAACGTTGTTCTGAAGAATTCATATTTTTATTTCAAAAAGTTTTCTTAAACAAAGTAGTCCTTGGTTAAACACCCTAAATATTGCATTTTGTTCTCTTATCACATGATTGTAACTAAAAGGTGTCAGTCATTTCAGAAGCCACGTTCATGTAACGAATGTTTTTGAGAATGTTTAAGTATTGAAGGAAGACAAGTCCGGATTTATCATTAGTTTAATCATATCTCGAGAACTGTGAGATGTATATATATTAAATTATTGAAGAATTATATGGGAACCTCGCATCCCGATTGGAGGTCTGCGTTAACCTTCAGAAAATACGTTAACTATTCTCGAACAAAATACACAAAGCACGCGAAGGATAACACGCTATGTATTGTTTGCTTTAAGGAAAGGTTCGTTTCAAATATAAATGCGAGAATCAATAATGCTTCAAACTAGTCTTCTAAGCATATTTTATATATTACACCGAATATATGTTTGTATACATGTTTGACAAATTTATTTCATAGCATAACAAAAAAAAAATCAACAAACAAAAACCGACAGCAATTTTTCTGCAGTTTTTTTTTTTCTATCCAGTCCATAGATTCTCCCATGTGAAATCAACCATATCCCAAAACGGCTGCGGAAGCTTTTTCGGGAGATTATTCAAATCTGCAGCTTCGCACTTCGCACGGCCATTGCATCTCTGTAAAAAAAAAAAAAAGACAACTTGAGTGGGGACCTTTTTAACAAAAACGTTTTCACGAAAACAATATTAATATTCGGTAAGTTTGTTTGTACAGAGAGAATTTAATATAACTTTTTATTTGTGGTATCATTACTCTTACATGTAGCAGTTTACGTTAAAAAAAAAGCGGGACTGTTTTAAGATGTCTAGGTTGAGCAACGGGAATATATATTTACAGTATGTAGGAGCCATTAAAATATATCTTAAGGACAACCAACTGAAAGAATTCATATCCAAGCAGCGCAATCCAAGCTTTCCAGGCAGCGTAATGTCTGAGTCATTCAAGCGGGGTACATTGAAGTCGGGCTGCACCTTTCTAACATAATTAAGTGACACTAAGGTCCACCATAAGATGAACCGTTTGATATGGGTCTTATTTAACCCAGCTCTATCCTAGCTGAATCAATATTCGCAAGCTTAAGCAACTTTTATTATAATTTCCTTCAGCGAGCCCCACATCTGAAGGCCGAATTTTCACCATCTCTATCGCATTTATCCCACTCTACCACAAACATGGGCTACAGATGTGGAAAGAATGACACCCCGATGAGAGCTATTTGTTTATAAAGTGTGGATTGTCCTTATTCTAAGCCTGTTCTGGACTCTAATTGGAAACAGGCGTTGGCTGGTTGTTCCTTAGCTAACAATTTAAGTGACCATTTCGTGAACCAAAGTCAGGGACTGTACTACAGATGCGATTTGCAATCACTTGGATTATAAAAATAACCATTCCATTTTTCTTCAACCTGTCACAAATTCCGAAGTACTGTTTTCATTTTCAAGAAACTAAGAAATAGTAGCGGTTGTAACTGCTACAGTGTGCAAATTCGCCCAATTAAGTACATTTTTGAAATTTATAACACCTTGTCTGTGTTACATTTTTAATCTGTCTTTAACAGGCGTGTTTCATGAGAAGATGCAGAAAGCGAAAGTGATAGTTTTGCATAAGAGGGGAGATAAAAATATACTCAGCAACTATCGACCCCTCTCCATCGTCCCGTTATTCTCGAAAGGCTTGGAAAAAGAAAATCGACTGGCTCGTTTAGTACAGTTTTCTGAGAAACAAAACTTTGCTGACATCCGCACAGTTTGGTTTTAGAAAATGACGGTTGTCTGAGGTAGCGCTTTTGGAACAAAAATAATACGTCTTAAAACATTTCGAGAAAAAAAAAATGTTTTAGGGATATTTGTTGATTTCGTGAAAGCTTTTGATTTAATCAGTCATAATATTTTACTTCAAAATTAGAGTTTTATGGTATCCGAGAGTTATCTTTAGTGCGTCTAAAATCCTACTTCTGAAATCGTAGCCATTATGTTTCTATCGGCCAATATTCTTCTAACGCCAAATCTATTCACTTAGGTGTCCCTCAGATTAGTACTTTTGGTTCCTGCCTTTTTCAATATGTACATAAATGACATTGTAAACACACGCACTTCAAAATTCGCAATATATGCTGATCACAGTAGCTTTTGTGTGTAAAAACAGTAATGACCTTGTTACAATTGCCAGTGCTTCTTCGACCAAACTAGAAAAATGGGCGAGAAGAAATTGTTTAAAAACCATAGCTAATAAAACTATAATTATTAATTTTCGGCCAATACAACTTTTACTTTAAACAGAAGTATCGGGCTTGACTCTACCATGATTTAAATCGTTAGTAATGTTGAAAGTCCTGGAGCCATTTTTTCTGAACATTTGTCGTGGAACAGCCCAATTAATAATTTATAAAATTGTCAAGCGTTATAGGACCGACATTTCGTAACGGCAAAACACTCCCTGTAAATTCAATGCTTTTAATCTACAATTCTTTCTTTTTTTCTCACCTATACTGTTGCAACCTCGTCTGAGGTATACAAGGTTTATGAACTTGCAAAAATTACTTTTGTTGTACAAACAACGTTAAGAATAATATCTAATGTGCCTTATAATTTTGATACAAATAATATATTTGAGATTTTTAAAGTGGTAAAAATACATAACCTCCACAAACACAGAATGTGCTGGAGTTTAAAACTAGAAATAAGAAAAAAATATAAATCACTTTAAAACCTTGCGGTAGTGACACCAAATCAAGTATATCTACTTAACTAGACATATGAAGTATTGGAGGGTCGTACCCTGTCGTACTGAATATGGTACTCGAATTCTACATGTACTATACCTATACTGTTAAACGTCCTTATAGAAAAATAACTTTGCTTAGACACTATTTTCTATGGGTCATTCCATGCCAAAAAAGACTGCGATTTTTTTTATATACCAGATATCACAAAAAAAGACATACATTTCTCTAATAATAAAAGGCCCCTGAAAATGATGAAACAAAATAACACTTTGGTTGGGACACGCGTGTCAGAAAACTAAGTTTACGTAAAATAAAAAAAGAAACAAAAAGTGCAATGGGTGGTTTTATCTCAACTCAGGCAAGGATTTGGGGTCGAATTTTTTATTTTGACGAAAAAAAAATGTTTTGGGGGAACCCCTTTTGTGAAAAAGAGTGCAAACTTCAAGTTCGGGCGATTTTTGGTTCTTGAGTTATGGACATTCTAAGCAGCCGAGGCGCAAACTGACCTTTGTCTCGCCTGTCAGAGGTGTCATGTTTCGCTCCTTTCTACCTTTTTACATTTTGTGGTAGTGTTATTTATGGTCAGTACTTTTATTGTGATTATTTATCATAACTTTTGTTTCAAATATTGTCAAAGTGTGTCCCTTTGACAAAATTTGTCAAAGTTTGACCAGCTCTTCCGCGTGACCTATTTGAGATATCGTAACATATTTAGCATTTCCAGAATGCAAAGAATATACTATTTCTATTGATTACAAATTTAATGCTGCCTGTAAAAAAGAAAGGGAGGTGTATTCTCGTAAAGCAAGGACTATTTCAAAATTTCTGCAAATTGGAGGTCGATTTTCTAAAAAAAAAACGCCTTTTATTTGGTTGATTGTTTTTCTCTAGCTAGCTTGTGCAGTGCTTTATAAGGTAATATAAATAAAGAAATGTAATATTTTGTTTGTATGGCAGCTATAAAAGCTTGAATTCTGATTTTGTTTGACTGTTTTGTCAGTAAATCAACTTACTCGCAAAAATACAGTAATTCAAAATTGGCGCCTCTTATTTTTTTAATAGATACGTGTGAACACACTTATTCTTTGATAAATAATTTTAACGCTATTATTTATATGAAATTTATTTTAGAAAATTTGTTAATATATGACGTTTTTGAACGATATTTGTCAAAGTTTATCAGCTCTTCCGTGTGACCTATATGAGGTGTCTTAACATATTCAGTATTGTCAGAAAGCTTAGAGTATACTCCTTCTCATGACAAAAATTTGGTGTTGTGTGTAAAATTGAAAGGGCAATATTTTCTTGTAAAGCAAGGACTTTTTCAAAAATATTGCGAATTGGAAGTCGATTTTCTAAAACGCCGATTTTTTATTCGGCTAATTGTTTTTCTCTAGCTACCTATCGCAGTACTTTATAAAGTAAAATAAACAGAAAATGCAATATTTTGTTTGTATTCGGCTATAACCGCTCACATTTTGGTTTTCATTCACTTGTCGCCCAGTAGTACAAGTGACTCACATAAATAAACTAACTCATAATAAACTCCTCTGAAATTTTTACCTACCTGTAAATTCCTTTAATAAAAGAGGACGCAAACGGCGAATTATGCTAATAAAGCGTCTAGGTCATCATGTCTTTAATGTTTTTTTGTTTTGTTTTTTAATTGTCAAAACACCTCTCTGCAACAATATTTGATGAAGTTCAGCAAGCTGTGCTGTGTGACCTAATCAATATATTTTTAAGATCTTTACATCACGGTAAAGCTCTAGTTAAGCTCTTTCTTTTGAGTATATATTAAATCTTTTACGTTAAACATATAATAACGCGGAACATTTGCCTGAAAAACCAATATTTAGAAAAACTTGCAAGTTTGAAGTCGATTTTCTAAAAAAAGGAAAACATTTTATTTATTTCATTTTTTATTCCCAGTTAAGTAAAATAGCATTCTGTCAGAAACTACCAACAGAAATTTCAATATATTATTTGTATGGCCGCTATTAGGACTCGAATCTTGTTCTATGAGAGTTTTGAACGGCACTTCGCATAGACGCTCAGCTGAGCAGAATTTTGACCTATGTAAGGTTTTCTATTTAATGTTAGTACTTACCTCAATATCTGAGCGTAAAAGCCAGTGAAGCAACAATATTTATCCTAACAAAATTTATTTACTTGGAACTGGGGTGATTTGCAAGGTGTGTGAACTTCGCCCCATGTATTGCCGGAGAAGATAGGTAACATCTAGACTCCCGGACAAACTTAAGAGCAAAAAAATTGCGGTGGCTTAGCTCGGCTATGCCAGGATATAGACCTTTACTTTAACGGCGCCGCCATCGTGAGAATTGCGGCGCCGACGACGCCGTCTAGCGGCTTAGAAAAAGAAATGCCGGCTAGTTCTGGCAGCACAGCTATCTCGGTAGGCAACGGTGTGGGTATGGGGGGAACTTGGCTAGACTTGGCTATGGTGGGCTGCTATAACTTGGTTGGAGCTTGTCCGGTTGAATCCAGCTGGCTACTCACAGGCCATCACCTTGCCTCCTCGAGAGAACGACGACGAAGACGGTGGGGTGTTTTGATTGAGTTTCCACAACTAAATGAATTATTAGCCGTTTAATGTAGTCTATGCAGGTAAGCTCTCGGCATTTGATAGCTCCATCTTGAGTGGTGGCATGTAGACTTTTTTATAAATTTCACATAGCATGGGGCTTGCATTAATAACCTAATTGGACCACCTGCATCGAGAATTAAAATCGGTCCTCTTGTCCTAAACGAAGCGGTCATGACGTTGAGTCTGATACAAATTTCTCGCGATTCAAGCTCGCAATCGAATTACTTCATAAATAAGGATTCTTGGGGAAAATGCGAAGCTCGATAACATTGCAGCCACACTCGCGCTGCAGCTTCTTGTGCTCATGGCACACTTTCTGCTACTGTTCTTATGCTTTTTAAAATTATTTATTCATCCGACGACCACGCAGTGGTAGCCAGACAACCGTAGATTTTTGGAAATTACAGCACGGTTAAAAGGAGCACTCGGAACTACCTCATGCACGACGTCCGTTTTTAAGCCTTTTCGCCCATACCCTTGGCGGTTACACACCCTGTGTCAGCGGGCAATCCAAAAATGCACCAGGTCGAGGGTACATCAGTTACTGGCTGGTTTGAGGTTATGCGAAAAAGGTTTATACGTAGCGAGAGCTTATGCGCACAAAATGAGAGGCGCTATCACGCGGCTCCGGTGCCGCGTCAGACTTGGCTACTGCGCAACGGAGGCCCACAGCTGGGCACGCGGCGGCGCCAGTGTGTCTGCCGCGGCTATGATGTCACTCCTCTGGAATGCGCAGACCGGCAAGGCGCGCGCGGTGGCGGCGGAGCGCGCGGCGGCGGCGGAGCGCGCGGCGGCGGCGGCTCCGGTGCGCCAGCTGTGCGCCGTGTGACGTCCCTGCTCCTCGCGCTTGCGCAGCACGACTCTTTGCAAGCCACGCGAAACTGCTCAACCTCGGCCAGTCTAGCTCACGCTAAAAAGTTTAAGTAACCCGGCTTGAATCACTGAAAATAGAGATGAAACCTAAACGCATGACTAACAAATTTGAAGCCTTACTGTTACAAAATGCCTGTTATTTTACGAAAGAGACCGTATGTGCACACAATAAACCGTATATCCTTAAGCGTCAGATACTAAATCGTACATATGTACATGCACTGCATATTTGTTGGACATAATAAAAAAATTAATATTACATATCAAGTTCGGTTTTCAAACTCAAGGCCGAAAGCAAAGGCCCCAGCGGGATTCTCTAACTATCTGCCTTCCCCGTACTGGGAGGAAGTAAGCACTTTGTCCGCACTTGTGGATAAGGAGTTGTAAGTATTTTTTTGTAAGTGCACTACTCCACATTTCAATAATGTTTATGATTGAATATTGAGGTAACTGCTAACGATAAATAAAAAACCTTACATAGGCCAAAATTCTACTCAGCAGAGCGCCTGTGCGAAGTCCCGTTCAAAGCGCTCAGAGCACGAGCTTCTAGTCTAAATAGCGGCCATAAAAAAAAAATATATATTACAATTTCTGTTGGTAGTTCCTGGTAGACTACTATATTACCTAACTGTGAATAAAAAATAAAAAAAAAGAAATAAAAGGTGCTTTTGTTTAGAAAATCGACCCTAAACTTGCTAGTTTTTCGTAATATTTGTTTTTCAGGCAGACGTTGCGTATTATATATTTAGCGCAAAACATTGAAACTTTACTAAAAAAAAAGAGCTTAATTATAGCTTTACGGTGATGTAAAGATGATAAATATATATTGATTAGGTCACACAGCACAGCTGGCTGAACGTCGTCAAATATCGTCGCACAGAGGCGGTTTGACAATTAAAAAAAAAGACGCTTCATTAGCATATATCTCGAGAGTGCTCCCAAAACGTTATATTGATGTAGCATAAAAAGTAGGGAAAAAGGATGGTGGGAAATATGGCATCTTCGATAAGCTGCAAAAACGTTAGTTTTTGCAGCTTATCGAAGATGCCATATTTCACACCATTTGTGCCTGAGTTGAAATGAAATCACCCGATATTGAAGGCGCGAGACTAGATTTAGTCGGCAGTCCCCTCCTTTCCACTTGTTTTCTCTCTCGTGATTTCGCGTTCGTGGACGAGAGGTGGATCGACTTTGCCTTCACGTTGAGGTGCAAAGAGCGAATGCCCGAGATGGTCATTCAGGAATGACCCGTGACGTCATAGATTTTGCGCGCAGCATTTCAAATAAATCTCTCGTCGTCAACATTACTCTAAAACTTTTAGAGCGCAGCTCTTAGGCGCCCGTTTCCGGCTTGAGCGGCGTCGACGTCGGCGTCGCCGTCAGCGTCGGCGTAACCACGCAGTGCATTTTGGGACGCGTGAATTCACTGATGACGTCATCACCCCAGGGAAAAATACACCAGGCCCCGGTCTGCTGTGACTCGATGTTACACCATACTTTTTCACAGATGTGATTTGGGACATTTTCACACCAGCAATCTGGTGTGTTGGTGTGACACCAGCAATCTGGTGTTCTGATGTGACACCAGCAATCTTTTGTTCTGGTGGAACATCAGGTTTTGTTGTGGTGTGATACCAGAGCACCTGTTGACTGGGTGTTGCTTTATTCACAAAAAAGGGTACAATGATAAGTTTGACAACAACGCTGCTGTGACAATTACTTTATTCAAAAAAAGCAAAAAAGCACTACAGTAAAGGTTCGGAAGTTTTACTGTTGTAGGGAGTTGGGCGTGATCAACTGGAGTTTGTCCGGAGCAACTGTCCTGCGCCGAAGAACCAGACGCCCTGTCGTTCTGCAATTCTTGGCCTTTCAGCTTGCGGTTGACTGGTGTCTTAGTTACGCTGATCCGTTCCACGTACCCCTCCGCGCCAGAAATCTCCTCTTCTAAGGCATCATATTCGACAGATGGCTCAATTTCCTTGTCCAGCTCTTTCAGGGAAGCCTCCTTAAGTGGAAGAATATCAAATGTTTCTTCGAACTCACCGATGTCGGTTGTATCCGTGGCCAGTAGGACGCCAATCTCGTTGATAATCTTTGTTGTGGCGGCTTGCAGGGTAATCCTCTTTCGCTTCAGGCGGTCGACGCCCTCCTCGCTTGTAGTAGGCATGATCTGGCCGTTAATTCTCGGTTTTTGGCACCAAAAACTAATAATTACTAGCTTTCTTTGTTGTTTTGCTACCGAACCAAGCTCGTCGGAAGTCAGGAAAGCGCACCAACACACATCTTTTCGGCTTCGACTCACAAAGAAGACTCCTTTATTTTCTCAAGGTTAAACAAGAATACAGGCGGAAAGGGAAAGAGAAACCCTCGAAGAGGCGAGCCAGCGAGCACCCCAATCTGCACAAGGAAACCCGGGAAAGTGCTCGGAAAGAGGGGGACACTTCTTGAGCACAAAGGAGCCCGCCACGGGGTCTCCGGCGACCACCAAGACGGGAAGAAACAAGGCACCACGTCGAGGGACGGGGCGGCACACAAACTAATAGAAAACACGTTCGCAGAGGGGGGGAAAGTTAACAAAAACGCAACTCTGGTGTCACATCAAACTGCGTGGTGTGCACACCAAGCTGCCTGGTGGGCACTTGAGCCGGTGTGATGTGACACCAGACTCTCTTGGTGTACCCATCAGGCTGGTGTGCGGGTACACCAGCATTTCTGGTGGGCGAACCAGATATTCTGGTGTTACACCAGGATTCTCTGATGTCACACCAGGATTGCCTGGTGTATTTTTCATTAGGGCAGTGATGTCATCGCCATCGTCATCGTCACTGATGACGTCATCAGTGACGTCATCGGCATCGCCATCGTCATCGTCACTGATGACGTCAACAGTGACCTGACTGGTGACGTCACTGATGACGTCATTGTCATCGTCACGTGACCTCATAGGGGTCACGTGACCCCCGTGAAGTCACGTGACCCCGGCGACGTCACATGACCCCCGTGAAGTCACGTGACCCTCGTGAGGCGACGGCGACGCCGCTCGGAGTAGCAGACAGGATGAGGACGTAAGGAGGAGGGAGGAGGGGCATACCTTCCCCTCAGTACCCTCCCCTCCTCCTCCTCAAGAGCTGCGCTCTAATTTGGCGTTACAGGGAGTTGTAAACGGCTTTCATTTTTTTTTCATATAACATTTATTTTTTGACACGCGTGTCCCAACCACTGTTTAAAAATAATTTTTTTTTTGTATGGGCCCTTTATGTATTCAGAATACCTCGCATCGCCCTAAAAAAGCCATTATTGCGAGGAAGGGGTACAAATACTTTTGAAAAAAGTACAAGAGTACAAAAAATTACAAAAAGTGCGAGGCCGACCATGAGTTTTAAATGTCTGGAATTTGCATGAAACCTATGTTGTTCAAAAAAGCAATGCGAAAAAAATGCGTGCCACAAAACAATATGCGGGCGCCTAATTACTTAAGAATATGCCCTATGTTACACTAAAATACAAGCATTAAAAGACGGCATTTTTGGTTCAAATAGGAGCTTCAAACAGAAGAGACTTTACGAGATTTCTTTATTTTTTTAGTCAAGTTTGTGTTCAGTGTTAGCTTCTGTAAAGACCTTACTTTTATACCTTCGTTCTCATAAAACAAATATTTGATTTCCTTGTGTTAAATTTTTAAAACCTTGTTTTGTTGGGTTTTAATAAATGAATGATCTCCTGTTTATGCAGACAGGGCCATGTTGAAGGCCAGAAAAAGGAATGTGGGCAGCGGTTCCCCCAACCTTCGAAATAGGCAAAAGTTCAATTTACCTCATCTGTTCAGCATATCAAAAAAAAATGAGAAAGGTACCTTCTGTTAAAATATAAATAAGGGAAGAACCTAAAATACGAGGACAGACTTGACCGTCCTCGTCTTTTATGCTCTTCCCTTATTTGCATTTTACCCCCACCAGCACGCTCTTCATTCCAAATACCCTTGGTTGTTGCTGAGAAAATGATTTTTTTTAAAGAGATGTCTCGGCGGCCTTGTCCCCAGGCGCCCGCATCTTACGCGACGCATGCCGGCCTTCGCCAGCAACGCATTCAACGGTGTGAGATACTGCCGCCAGGTCTTCCGCGCTCTCTTGAAAACAGGTTTTATTCACTTGATGTGACGTTACCCTTACTTCTATGCGTCCGTATCCCCTTTACCTTATATAACGATACTGGCGTCTTGATTTCACGTGTTGAAATAGTGCAACCAGCCTCTGCTGCGTTGCGCGAGGACAGCGCAGCAGAGGTTGGTTGCACTGTCCCTCCACGGGGTGGGGTGCCGCCGGGGCAGAGATGCGCTCCGATAGCAAACCGAAACTTAAAAACGCATCGAATTTGTACGGTTTTTTAGAAAGCCATAAAATGCTTCGCGTGCCTTCTATCGTTCTGCAATTTGATTATTTGGTGTTTTTGGATGATGCTGAGCAATTTTCTAATTGAAACCGTGCCCTTAAAGAGAATATTAAAAAGTTAATTACGCGAAAATATATAACAATCTAATTATCCCGGACTTTAATAATTTTCCTAAATAGACCCCTGGCCCAGGACCAAAACGGCACAAGTCTTGTTTTGTTCCGACGCGTAGTTTTCGCAATATCGAATTTGTCTACTTTTCGTGAAACACCCTGTATATATACCTATATACAGGGTGTTTCACGAAAGGTGGACAAATTGGATATTGCGAAAACTAGGCGTAGCAGCAAAAAGAGACTTGTGTTGTTTTGGTCCTGGGCCAGGGGCCTATTTCGGAAAATTATTAAAGCCCGGGGTAATTAGATTGTTAATTAGTGTTCCGTAATTAACTTTTTTCATATTGTGTTTAAGGGCATGGTTTTATTTAGAAAATTGCTCAGCATCATCGAAAAACACTAAATCTACAAATCGCAGAACGATAGAAGGCACGCCAAGCATTTTACCGCTTTATTAAAATGAGCTGTTGGGCTAGTTGGTTATGCATAATTACAATATAGCGCAAAGACAACACAGGAAGGAGACAGAGATAGGAAAGAACGCTACTCACAACTAGGTATTTACTGCATGTATCGTGAAAGAGGTAAACAAAGTGACAAGTGTGATGACAATTTACACTAACGGTCGTGAAAGAGGCGAACGAAGTGACAAATGCGATGAAACTCTGAAAAAAGGAAGAAGACACTTTGATCTACACTGATGTTCGACTTGAATTACCCCTCTAAAAAGAAAAAGAAAAAGAAAAAAGCAAAGAAAAAACAAAAAGAAGAAAAAAATGATTGAAAATATTTTCAGTTACCCGCTAGATTTAAGAAAAATTGTCTAGATATTGCTGCTCTTTGCGAGACAGTGCTACAGAGGGCGCACTTATGCACTTGGTCCCGTGAGTCATGATAGTTTTTGCCTCATATATCTCTCTTGCCCTCTTGCTGGGATTGCGCTTGAGGACTCTAGTTTGGCTGAACACAGGGGTGCAGGCAAAGTCTCTGACATGGATGGCGAGATGCCCTGATGGAGATGATTGAAGAGTCAAGGCATGCTCTCGTAATCGCACGTTGACACAGCGGCCTGTTTGTCCGACATACACACTTCCACAGGACCACGGAATTTCATAAACCACATTGACGTCGCAATTCACGTACTTATATTTATGATGGACTGTGCAGAGAGAATGAGTTTGTTGAGGTCTGTTGATTTTCGGACAAAGCCTCTTAAGTTTATCCGGGGCTGAAAGTACAACTTGTATATCATATCTTGAAGCTATCCGTTTCAAGTTATGCGATATTTTGTGGATGTAAGGAACAACTGCTGGCCGTGTTCTTCTCTCAGCACTTCTTGTTCTTCTTTCATTGGGACTTGCCAAACTCTCTGCAACCTCAAACAACAAGGAATTGGGATACCCTGACTCTTGTAGTCTTAGAACCTGCGAATCAAAGCTCTTGTTGGCTGCATGTTTACAGGACTTCTGTAATGCGGCTTTTAGACAACTCTGCACAATTCCTCGTTTAATGATTTTTGAATGGGCCGAATCAAACTGAAGAAGTTTGATTCGGCCCACAAAATATCGCATAACTTGAAACGGATAGCTTCAAGATATGATATACAAGTTGTACTTTCAGCCCCGGATAAACTTAAGAGGCTTTGTCCGAAAATCCACAGACCTCAACAAACTCATTCTCTCTGCACAGTCCATCATAAATATAAGTACGTGAATTGCGACGTCAATGTGGTTTATGAAATTCCGTGGTCCTGTGGAAGTGTGTATGTCGGACAAACAGGCCGCTGTGTCAACGTGCGATTACGAGAGCATGCCTTGACTCTTCAATCATCTCCATCAGGGCATCTCGCCATCCATGTCAGAGACTATGCCTGCACCCTATGTTCAGCCAAACTAGAGTCCTCAAGCGCAATCCCAGCAAGAGGGCAAGAGAGATATATGAGGCAAAAACTATCATGACTCACGGGACCAAGTGCATAAGTGCGCCCTCTGTAGCACTGTCTCGCAAAGAGCAGCAATATCTAGACAATTTTTCTTAAATCTAGCGGGTAACTGAAAATATTTTCAATCATTTTTTTCTTTTTGTTTTTTTCTTCGCTTTTTTCTTTTTCTTTTTCTTTTTAGAGGGGTAATTTAAGTCGAACATCAGTGTAGATCAAAGTGTCTTCTTCCTTTTTTCAGAGTTTCATCGCATTTGTCACTTCGTTCGCCTCTTTCACGACCGTTAGTGTAAATTGTCATCACACTTGTCACTTCGTTTACCTCTTTCACGATACATGCAGTAAATACCTAGTTGTGAGTAGCGTTCTTTCCTATCTCTGTCTCCTTCCTGTGTTGTCTTTGCGCTATATTGTAATTATCATTTTACCGCTTTCTGAAAAACCGCACATATTCGACGAGTTTTTAAGTTTCGGTTTGCTATCGGAGCGCATCTCGACCCCAACGGCACCGCGCCCCCGTGGAGAAATAGTGCAACCAACCTCTGCTGTGGGGTCATCGCGCGACGCAGCAGAGGTTGGTTATACTATTTCTCCACGGGGGCGCGGTGCCGTCGGGGTCGAGATGCGCTCCGATAGCAAACCGAAACTTAAAAACCCGTCGAATATGTGCGGTTTTTCAGAAAGCCGTAAAATGCTTCGCGTGCCTTCTATCGTTCTGCATTTTGTTGATTTCATGTTTTTCGATGATGCTGAGCAATTTTCTAAATGAAACCATGCCCTTAAACAGAACATTAAAAAAGTTAATTACGCAAAAATAATTAACAATCTAATTATTTCGGACTTTCATAATTTTCCTAAATAGGCCCCTGGCCCAGGACTAAAACGACCTAAGCCTTTTTTTTGTTGCGACGCGTAGTTTTCGCAATATCGAACTTGTCCACCTTTCGTGGAACACCCTGTATATATATCTTTATATATATATATATATGTGTGTGTAAACGAACATATGTGTGGGACGAAGGGCTAGTCAAGCTACCACTGAGCCTTTTACCCTTTGCTCCACCGTTGAACATAGAAAATGAACTCCCTATAACTCAGATAACTTCCCAATAAAAAGCAGAAATGAGGGCACGATGTTGGTAATTACGAGGGGCTTTCATAAAGTTCGTATTATTGGCACAAAAAATTAAAAAAAAAACGGAACAAAACAGGCGTCAACATGAGCGCGCGTCCCTCTAGTTTCCGCACAGTATAAACATCGCATGCTATAATAGCCCGGAACTAAGCTGGGGAGTCGAAACAAAAATGGCACCGCCCGTCGGTGCCAAGCACATGCAGTGATCCGTTTTTCTCATTCGAAGGGAAGCAATGCCAAGGATATTCATTACAATCTGGGAGCGTTGTTCGGGGACAACGTCCCAGTTTACGACACTTTTGGTTAAATGGCGCAGACGCTTCCGGTGTGGCCAAAATAAGAGGAAAGCATTTCAAGGACGGCGACCAAGTGATTGCTGAAGTGGAGCGAGTCCTGAACACTAAAAATGAGGAGTTCTATAACAATGGCCTCCGGCATGTGGTGCATCACTGGAAAAAGTGGGTAACTTTTGGTGGCGAACATGTAGAGAAAGTCTCAACTCCTACCCGAGTTTGATTGCTGAATCTCTATTCCTTCGTGACAATAATACGAACTTTATGAACGCCCCTCGTATTGAGACTAATTTTCAACCGTCATGTTCATATTCAGTCTCGTATTCGACTTGTTATACATGTATAGATTGTTACGATGATTGCGGAGTCAGAGACGAGACTACTTAATGGCGGGGTGTAATTCAAACTAGCCGCCGCAGGGTCGTGACCGCCGACGCTTTCACGGTACCTGCGACAGCCCTCTTCCTCGTAACAGTATTCACATATTAAGGCTGGTTTAGACATGTGCGCTTCACAGCGCTCAGTGTATGTTTAGAGCAAGTCGTCTGCTTCTTGCACAAGGGTTACGATGATGTCAGAACTCCAAGCTCTTATTGACTAATTGAAAAAAATAGTGGGTAGACCTCAAAGCATCTAGCATTAAGGTCTACCCACCTTAAGGCATCTAGCATTGAGGTCTACCCACTATTTTTTTAATCAAAGCCAATCAAGCTCGGCGTCGTTCTGACATCACTGCAACTCCTGCGCAAGAAGCAGACAAACTTGCTCTCCGCATTGCGTTCCATTATAACCGCTTAATTAACACTTTGGCGCACTGGCACCATCTATCAGGGAGACCTGAAACACTTCCAACCTGTGCATAACCTGACTGAGGGTTTCGAGGTGTGTGCGAGATCATACCTACGCGCTATCTATGAGAAATATTCGCCTATAACTTTGTCAGACATATTTCAACTTTATGGCGAAAGAACGATGAGTTAAAAGTAGAAAAATACACACACAGGTTAAAAGTGTCCCGGATCTACCCGACACGTGTTGCCAGTCTGCCAATGTGTTTAGCGGTCACTAGGTAACACAACACACAAGGACGCAGTCAAACTTAAGTTTAAAAAAAAGTGACTAAACGTAAGTGACTATAAAAAATCAAGTGACTAAATATAACATTTTAGTCACTTGCCATGCGATGTGAACATGGCGTTCCAGGCCACGCATCTTTAACTTGGTATTCGGTTTTGTTGTTGACCCGCGTGGCGCAGCAGACTTTGCAAACACGTGGCCTAAGGCCAAACTGCAAAAAAAAAGAAAAAGAATGTTGAAAGATTAGTGAATGTTGGAGCGAATCATATAATATTTTATATTTTTATATAGAGTTACAACGAGGAAGGAAAGCCCGTCATGTCTCAATGTGTTGGTCTCAGAAATTAAAAATAAAAATATCAAGGATGCACACAAAAATACAATGCAGGCAAATAAGAGGTGTTCATCCTTAGTTTATTAGTCATATATTTTGTTGTTCACAACATTCTAGTACTAGCTTTGCTACTTTAAAAAGGCAAGTTTGATTGAAGCAGTATTAAGCTATCACTGCACTTAAAAGTCATACACCTTGGAAGGTCTGAGTTTAATTTTGCGCAATGGAAAGAACAAAACCGCAGGTGCAAATTTGAAGGCGCGTTGCATTGAACATGAAAAGGGTTAGGACACGCTAAAAATCAAATTTGGGAAGACTATACTGCTAGCCAGCCAGCTTAGTGACCTTAGCATAGTGAGCCAGCAGGGCGAACATGGGCGAGAGAGAGAGAGACATGGCGTTAAAGGAAGGGGAAAACTTCGGTCATTATGCGCCCGTGCGTCGTCCACCGGGCAGCAGTTCAAAGGGCGAGGGGGTGAGAGCAAGTGTAGCGTTGGAGTAGGCGAGTAGCGTGAGAGAGTGCGATCGTAGCGTGGCGAGCTTGGGCGAGCCTGGGGACATGGGTTAGCCTTGAATGAGAGAGCGCTCAACTACACGACCACCATGGTGTCCATAAACCACGACCGTGGTTTATGGACACCATGGTGTGACTAACTTGGGCAGATCCTATAGGCCTTTTTCGCATAACCTCAAACCAGCCAGTAACTGACGTACCCTCGACCTGCTGCATTTTTGGATTGCCCCCTGACACAGGGTATGCAACCGCCAGGGTATGGGCGAAAAGGCTTAAAAACGGACGTTGTGCATGAATTAGTTCCGAGTGCTCCTTTTTACCGTGCTGCAATTTCCGAACATCTACGGTTGTCTGGCTACCACTGCGTGGTCGTGGGATTGATAAATAATTTTAAAAAGCATAAGAGCAATAGCAGAAAGTGTGCCATGAGCACAAGGAGCTGCAGCGCGAGTGTGGCTGCAATGTTATCGAGCTTCGCATTTTCGCCAAGATTCCTTATTTATAAAGTCAGTCGATTGCGAGCTTGAATCGCTAGAGATTCGTATCAGACTCAACGTCACGTTTAAGCTCACGACCACTTCGTCTACGAGAAGAGGACCGCTTTTACTTCCCGGTGCAGGTGGTCAATTAAGTTATCACTGCAAGCTCCATGGTATGTGAAAGGTATGAAAAAGTCTACATGCCATCACTCAAGTTGGAGCTATCAAATGCTGAGAGCTTACCTGCATAGACTACATTAAACTGCTCATATATACTTCGCTGTGGAAACTCAATCAAGACACCCCACCGTCTTCGTCCTCGTTCTCTCGAGGAGGCAAGGTGATGGCCTGTGAGTAGCCAGCTGGATTCAACCGGAGAAGCTCCAACCAAGTTTTTGCAGCCCACCATAGCCAAGTCTAGCCAAGTTCCCCCATACCCACACCGTTGCCTACCCAGATAGCTGTGCTGCCAGAACTAGCCGGTATTTCTTTTTCTAAGCCGCTAGATGGCGTCGTCGGCGCCGCAATTCTCAAGATAACGGCGCCGTTAATGAAAAGGTCTATAGCAGCACACTTCTCCGGCTCATACCTGGGCCAGTTTGGCGCAAAATTCAGGCTTGAGCTAATTTGACTGTAGCTCGCGTCAATCTGGCCCACGCCAGGGCCGGGGAAGTTTGCTACTTGGGGTGATGGATGGACAGATGGATGTTAACGGCTGTACCTTCATATCGCTTGGTAGCTTGCGCCACCTAACTTAGAAATGAAGAACCAAAAGTGTTATTTCTTTTCTTCGCCAGTTTCCTAACCCTCCGCATTTTCGTAGCTATTACCAGGCCGTGTGGGATATCACCAGAATGATCTCTGGGTAATCGGAAAAAAAAACTAAAATGTTCACCCTCTGCCTCTTTCCCCCGGCGAGGGAGTAGCCAATTGTCCTCTGGTCAAACCTAGTCGGCGTTACCCCTGCACTGGGCCCACTGGGGGACAGGGTGAAGACTTTGGCCCGGAGCCACGCGGAAGGGAGTCCCAATTTTCCTCTGACCCGCCTGTCGCCAGCTGTGCCAGTTAGTTGTACGTCATTCAATTTTCTCTAGATAATTTCGACCAGTCTTCTAGGCTCCTCTTTGTTATTAAAATGCACTTATCATCCATTCTTCCAGTCTCGTTTGCGAACCCCATCGCTCTGGCTAAATCCGTCGCCTCCTTTGGGAGGGTGGGAGTAAGCCATGTGCACCTCAACACCACATATTCTATTGTCTCGTCTTCCCCTTGGTATACGGCACACTGTGCATCTATATCCTCATACTTTGTCCTATATGTCTTAGTCCTTAGTACTAAAGTTCTAGCCACCAAAAACAACGAGCTCCCCCGTAAATTATCAGACCAGTTTTCTATCCTTATTTCCTGTTTCGACCCCTATACATAGTTAAACTTGATTATCCCTGCATTCCTTCCTCCCACGTTTTTCTTTCCGGTTCTTTTACGTCCTCTTTCACAGAGGTAGTCCGTTCTGCCCCTGCACTTGAGTGAGGGTATTTGCATTATAGTTTTGGGGTTCGGTTTGTCCATTTAGTGCTCAAACTTGTCATGTATATCAGATGCTTATATACATTTGTCACCCATCGTGCATCCTCAATTCTGCCCAGTCTTTCTCCGAATCTCAATTTACTTATTGCCTCTCTAGCCTCGAAAAATTCCCAGCCCATACATCTCTGCACTCCATCATTTGGTGCATTCCCATGCGCCCCCAGTGCCAGTCTGCCCAGGCTCGTCTACCGAGTCTTTAAGCTCGACTGAACCTCAGATTTCATGCATAATAGTGCATTGCCAAAAGACAACTCCGGCAACATGACTCCTTTTCATATTCCCCTAACAACATCATATCTATTGCCTATCCCCCTTCCCTATGCTTCATAATTGCTGCAATCCTTTTTCCTTTGTTTAGCATATTTTCTTCCTGTTCTTCTAAGTATTGTTTTCCCTCATCCAATACTCCTCGGTGTTTATAATTCTCTACGTTTACTACTAAAACGCCATGAATTTTCGGCGGGTGCATCTTTTCATTATTACAAAACCAATATTCCCGACTTGTCGCTACCCAATTTCAGGCACAGAGAGTCTTTTTCCTCTCCACAGATCTTAATCAGATCCTGTAACCTATCCCGACTATCTGCTAACAGTACAATGTCGTCTGCGTAGAACATTCCTGGTATAACGTAATTTACTTTTCTCCTCTCTCCATACACGACACATCAAAACCTAAATTGCACTCTTCCAATTTCTTTTTTATTCTACTCAGGTATATCATAAAAAAGTAGAGGTGATAGGGGACAACCCTGCCTGAGTCCTCTTTTGATTTGCCGTCAGAATTCTTCCAAGTTTGCCTGGTCGCTAGATGAATATATAATCAACATTTTACTAAAGCTTTAACAATCGCCAAAATTGATGTTTATACTAAATAAGGGGTGAGTATTCCATTTCAAGAGTAATCTAGCCGTTTAATTTTTTGTGTCCTAACCCCTTGATAGTTTAATTACAGTTTTGCAAAAAACTTGTTTCTCTTTAACATGTTACATCAACCGTCGAAGGTGTGTTTAAGGCATGAGCCACGTTGCATATTACGAAGGCGTAGAAGCTAGTGGGCTGATTTTGTGAAAAGCATAGTTGTAGTACGTTACCATTCCCATCACTGGCTGGTCAATTTCCGGTGGTTTTTTATGGCAGTAATAAGAAAGGATAGGCGACCAGGGCTTTGTACTGTCATTTGTTTTAAATGTGTGCCTTGTTACCAACTTGCAGTCCGGATGCTTGTGAACCCTTTGAGATAGATCTGCAAAAAAAAAGAGAGAAGGTTTGGAGCTCTCTATATATTTATTTATAACCGGCGCTCCCTCCACTAGAGTAAAAAAGCAAAAATACCGCCTAGCTTCAGGCTTTTGGGAAACGTCGTACACACAACTTATACGTTAAAATTAGACCAGCTTGATCGTGTTGACAAAGGCCAGGGAGTACAGAACCTGTCCTGCACAAAGCACACTCTGTGTGTGGTTTATGTTAGTCTTTTTCACTGTTCACCAGATATATTATCCATAGCGGTCACGTGGTATGACATCACATTGCTCTCGCCGGCACCAGGGATTTATCTATGATTTCAGCTTTTTTTTTTGGGGGGGGGGGGGGGGTGTCGGAAATGTTTTAGGGAGTGTTACAATTGTTTGTTGCGTGGCGTGGGGGAGGGGGTGAGGGATGTTATTATTCTACGGTGCTAATAGATGTAGGCTGTATATTTGAAAACCTTGTTCAGTGAACTCAACTCAAGGCTAAATATCAAGAGTTTGTTGCTGCTGAGATGACGAAAAAAAGAAAAAGAAATGGTTACTTATATTTATTAAACATCTTCAAAACGCATCCGGTGGTTAATTTCGTCGGGACAATATTTTGATCTAATAATTGTATACAGATATACATTTACTGTATCTATAAACTCAGTAAAGGTCCGGAATATCGTAGGGGGAGCTGCGTTATTCTTGCCGGGCCACAAATCAAGCCTCACGTCAATATTTTCGGCTTGGAACAATTAAACATGCATTGATAACATTTAAAAAAAAAGCTTTAATTATCTTCTTTACTGCTGGCGCCAGAAAGTCTAGAATATTGTGACAGAATATATATGTCGGAGTTGAAATGCTCAAACTGGATTAATTGAAAGGACGACTGTCTTCAAGGACCTTCGTTGGCCCAGTTCTTTATTTCCTTCTCTTCGATCGTCTCTTCGGCTGGCGCGTGGCGTGCTGTGCAGGCCTGGCTTGCTGATGGGCTCGCCTGAGCCTATGTCACCACAAATGTCCCCACCTAGTGTCCTGGTGGTAGAGGCTGAGGCAGGATACGAATTTGAGAGGAAGGGAGAAGAGAGAAAAAGAAATATATGTATATGTGTCTGTCGCGGCGGAGGCTCACGTATCTTCAAGAGCAGAGTTCTTGGGGTGATGTGTAGTTAGAAATCACCCTGGTCTTGCAGGTAACTTTTGCAGCGGAATGAGACATTCAATCTTAAGGGTGCGTCCCGAGATTCGTGACTGCGGGGAAACTCTCATTGCTACGAAGTTGGGGCCCACATTACCTTCTTCGGTTGGATCTGGTATGTTTCAGATAACTGAGTTCCCGAAAAAACTGTGGTTGATGAAAGAGTGGGAGAAAATGTGTCGGTATAAGTAGGTTTGACTCTATCGACTGTGACGACTTGCTGACGGCCGTTGACGTCTAATCTCACTGTTTTCATAGAGTGTTGAGAATCTTGAAAGGTCCATCGTACGCCGGAGTAAGGCACTTTTTGATTACGTCACGGCACACTAAAGCATGTGTGCACGACTCTAAATCTTGGTACCTGAAGAGCTTTCCGTGAAACGAGTGTCGAGGAGAAGTGTGCTGGATATGCCGAAAGAACTCGCACAATCTAGTAACGTAGGTTGATGGAGATAATACGTTCTCATTCTGTGGGGTGAAAAACTCCCCGGGGAGCCTAGGTGTGGCACGGCATACCAGCTCGGATGATGTGAACCCGAGATCAGGCTTGAAGGCACATCTTATGCTCAGGAGAACCAGGAGAAGATGTTGAAGCCAATGAGTGGGGTCATCTTGAGCTACGAGCGCAGCCTCGAGCTGTCGGTGTAAACGCTCCAGCATACCGTTGGCGGAAGGGTGGTATGCTGTGGTCAGGATGTGGCGCGCACCAAGGAGTTGGATCAGTGCTGTGAATAATGCACACTCGAATTGTCGTCCCCTGTCAGTTGTGATGGTTGAGGGGCACCCGTAACGAGAAATCCAGTGCATTAAAAGACATCGGCAAGGGTTTCGGCCCTGATGTCTGGCAGTGGTATCGCCTCCGGCCACCTGGTACACCTATCGACGCAGGTGAGCAGGTATCTGAAACCTTGGCATGGGGCAGTGGTCAAACCAGGTCGAGATGTATGTGGTCGAACCTTCTTTTAGGGAGCTGGAAATGGACTAAGGGTATTACTGTATGTCTGGTGATCTTGACCCGCTGACACTGCATACAATTATCGGTCCATCGACGTACGTCACTATTTATGCTGGGCCATACATAGCGAGCAGTGACCAGCCGCTGTGTGGAGGGAATGCCAGGATGGCTAGGATTGTGAAGGGCCTCAAATACTTTTCTCCGAAATGGCAGAGGTACGTAAGAGTGCTGTGTTGGTTGATAGATCGCAAGCCAAGGTTGATGAGGCAAGTGGTAATGGAATATCTCTACGTTCCAGTGAGGATTCCATTTGTCGCTCTGCCAATAGATCAGGATCATTGCATTGTGCGTTGCCCATCGCTTAAAAATCCACTGTGACAGGTTGGATGGATAGGGTCTCCACTCTCGAAAGAGCGTCCGAAGTGGTATTTTCTGATCCTTGCACGTGTCGAATGTCAACACTGAGTTGAGAGATAAATCCTAGCTGTCTTATATTACTAGCGGAGTAGTTCGTGTGATTTCCTCTGAATGCGAAGGCGAGAGGCCTATGTTATTTCAGTAAGTAAAACATAGTGCCTTCCTCGTTGTGACGGAAGTGTTTTACACTCAAGAAGATGGCCAGCAATTCGCATCCAAAGGTGCTATTCCTTGACTCAGCTGGTTTGAACTTCTGGAAGAAAAATCCGAGCGGGCGCCATTCTCCCTCAGTGTATTGCTGGACAGCACCAACTGCAAATATTTGAGGCATCTGTCATTACTTGTATTGGAGCGTCAGTTTTCGAGTGTACGAGAAGAGAGGTGTCAACCAGGGCTTTCTTCGCGCTGGAGAAAGCAGTCGCTGCTTCCGCTGACCACTCTACAGTTGTATTGGAACTTTTCGTTGTCCTGAGGAGGTCCGTTATGGGTTGGAGGATACGAGAGCCGTCAGGAATGAAACTTCGGTGAAATTTGAGAAGGCCAAGAAACTCGGGGAGCTTGCGCAGTGATGTAGGTTGCGGGAAGTTACGCACCGCTTGAACCTTGACCTACAATGATGTGACCCCGGCGGCCGTTAACACATGGCCAAGAAAGTAGACTGCGGAGGCTCCGAATACGCACTTGCCTGGATTTATGATTAGGTCTAAGGACTGAAGGCGGTCGAAAAGGAGTTTGAGATGTCCGTGTTTGCCCATGAAAGTGCTCACGACAAGGAGATTGTCAAGGTAGGCAAAGACGAAGTCCAGGTCTCTTTTCACTTCGTTGATAAAGCGTTGAAATGGTTGCGCTGTATTGTGCAACCCAAATGGCATCGGTACATTTTAGGAAAGCCCAAAAGGTGTGGTGATGGCCGTTTTTGGAATGTCAGAGGGTTCAACGGGTATCTGATGAACACGGTTAAAATTTCGCACAAACAGAAAGGAACGGTGAAGAGGTCAAAATTGTGCGCAATTTTAACCATGTTCAATCATTACCAACTCGCCCAACTAACCACCTTACTACGGGGTATCTGAAGATATGCCTTAACCAAATCTACCTTGCTAAATGCTCTTACCAGCAAGATTTGCTGTAAACTTTTGTAAAGGTGGAAGAGGGTACCAGTCGGGCACGGTGTGGGAATTAAGTGCGCTATAGTCCCCATAGAGACGCCAATCGCCAGCGGTCGCTTTCTGGACCAGGTGGAGGGGGAATGACCAATTGCTTGCAGACGGGTAAATTACGCCAAGCTGCAGGATATGATCGAATTCCCGTCAGGCGACGGTCATCCGTTCTCTCATGAGACGATGTGGTCTTGCCAATACTGGAGATCTATTGGTCACAATATGGTGTGTGACAGCGTGCTTGACAGGTTGGTTCAAGTTTGTAGGCTTTGATGTGTCTGGATATTTACTCAGCAGCTCCTCAAAACCCTATGTGTGTGTGTGTGAGAGGGAGGGGGGTGGGGGCGCTGGGTGAACCTCGGACACAACGTACTGGATGGTGATGCCATGAATGGACAGCCGAGTCATTGTATCAACAAGGCGGCGAGAATGCATGGCAACACTTAGGTTGAAGTGACTCAGGAAGTCCGCACCCAGAATCTCAATGCTGATATCCGCAACAATAAAAAAATGAAAGACGTTTACAACACCCTGTAATGCCGAATTGGAGCGCAGCTCTTGAGGAGGAGGAGGGAAGAGTACTGAGGGGAGGGTATACCCCTCGTTCCTCGTCCTCACCTCCTCATCCTCCCTGCTACTCCTCCTCCCCTCCTCCCTCCACTTGATCCTCCTCCTTCACCTTCTCCTCCCCTCCTCCTCCCTCCTCCCCCTCCCTCCCCTTCTTCATTTGGGGGGAGGGGTCACGTGTTCTTTAGGGGGTCACGTGACCCTCGGGGTGGAGGGATCACGTGACCTCGGGGGGAGAGGAAATGTTTCCACAAGATTTAGCGGGGAATTTTTTCCACTAAATTTAGCGGGGAAAACTTTCCGCTAAATTTAGCGGAGAAAACTTTCCACTAAATTTAGCGGGGAAAATTTTCCGCTAGATTTAGCGGAAACTTTTTTCCGCTAAATTCAGCGGGCAAATATTTCCGCTAAATTTAGCGGGGAAAATTTTCCGCTAGATTTAGCGGGGAAATTTACCCATCATGCATCGCGCGGTTACGCCGACGGCGACGGCGACGGCGACGCCGCTCAAGCGGGAAACGGGCTCCTAAGAGTTGCGCTCTAAAATCCACCGGAACGTGCGGCGCAGGCCCAGGTCGATGGATGGTCAGCGAGCGTTCACCATACGTAGCGATGGATGAACAGTTTACGGCTCGAAGAGGTGAGGTCTTGGACAACCGGCGTTTTTCTGAAGGTGATACGGGCAGAACGCTGACTTCTGCTCTGGTGTCGACAAGAAAGCGTTGGTTCGTGATGCAATTCAATACATAAAAAGGCGGCTTTCGTGTAACCCGGAATCACCTGCTGTTGTCAGTGCCCGGTTTTCTCGTTTCCCTGCCATGAGCAAGGCGGATAACACTTGTGCGCTTCTTGTTCGAACGTCTGATGATTCCAGCAGAAACTGGCGTTCGAGGAACCAGGATTTGGAAAAGAGCGGCGAGACCTTGCCAGGGCCGGTTTGCTCATCTTGCGGCCGCGGCTGCGGCTGCGGCCAAGAGGGATTTTTCTGTCACGTGACCAGCTCCTTGGGGACAATAAAGTACCTAGCGTCTCTGCCTAATGGCGGAGAAATCCGTATCGCTTCAAGCACAAAAGCTTAATTTCGCTCGCAGAAACTGACTACAGGAACTTTCAACTGGAGTCCAATTGACCGCCTCTTTATGCTGTAGGAGCGGCAGGTAAAGTTCCGGCCAGGGAGGGTAAATATGAGCCAAAATAAAGAAAAAACCACGCAAGATAAAAGCGGTTGCAGTACATTTATATACCTCCACCAGCGACTTCTGTTGTGGTCGAGATGTTAGGGCGTCGGTACTTCCCGTCGCGGCGTGAAAGTTCCGGGTTCAAATTGCGCTAGGAACTTTTTTTTATTCGTAATTTTGCGCGTGTATCACTTTTTAATTGTGATCCTTTTTACGAATCATCCACTTGCACTACTGCGCCTTACACTGTTTTTACTGTTAGTCCCGCCTGTTCAATTGAAACACCGGGGAAAAATAAAAAGATCAAGGCAAGTTAACGCGCTAATCCAATCGTTTCATAATGTTCATTAAAAAGAAACCAAGGTAACAACATCGGTATAGCTTTCACACCAACAAAGCCGAAAAAGCATCCTTTCCCCAGCAACTACAATTTTTTGTGTTTTTAAATATACAACGATCTTGCTTCGACTCCTTTTAATAACAGTAAACGCCTATATAGTACTAATAAAAACTGCAGTTTTGACAATTAAAAAAAACGAAAAAACTTCCACAATATAAGCAAAAAGAAAAAAAAAAAAGACTAGCAGCTCTGGATGCATTGATTGCGCGAAATCCTACAGCCAAGGCAGCAAGTCAAACGTCTGAGAAAGTAGTAAAACCGAAATAAAAGGGATCATACTTTTACTTGCATGGAATGTGATAAAAGGTATATTTTTATTCTTTACATTTTGCAGTGGCAATTGTTTTGTAATATTAACATATTACTTGTTGAATTTTAGTTAGAATAGCAGACGATCGCAACCAAATTCAAAAATAAATCAGGGGTCGACATCGCAAACCATCTCTCTAACGCAAACACCTAAAATTACTTTGGATCAACAAATGGAATTAATTAGAGCAGTTGGAAAACGGAAACAACAAATTCTAGAGAAATTCAGCAGCACAGTTACCTGGCGAACGAAGAGACGGGCATGCGAAGATATTGTCAACTTTCCGCGGAGTGTACGGCAGATGCAGGAGGCGTGGCGGAAATTGGTAAAGAAAGCCAGAGACATGTATGCGCTCTTCCGAGGTCATGAACAACGAACTGGTGAGTCAGAACTACCCGCCCAATGATGTTATAGAGCTCATAGGGCCTTTTCTACATTCTTAGTGGGAGTGCAGTCAAATAAAAAAAAAGAGAATTTCTGGCGTGATTTGAACCCGGGACTTTCATGCCGCGACGAGAAGTACCGACGCTCTAGCCTCTCGACAACAACAGAAGGCGCGAGCCGCCCGCTTTTATCTTGCGTAGTTTTTTCTTTATTTTGGCTCACATTTACCCTCCCTGGCCGGAACTTTACCTGCCGCTCCTACCGTATAAAGGGGCGGTCAATTGGACTCCAGTTGAAAGTTCCTGCAGTCAGTTTCTGCGAGCAAAATTAGGCTTTTGTGCTTGAAGCGATATGGATTTCTCCGCCATTAGGCAGGGACGCTGTGTACTTCATTGTCCCCAAGGAGCTGGTCACGTGGCAGAAAAATCCCTCTTGGCCGCAGCCGCAGCCGCGGCCGCAAGATGAGCAAACCGGCCCAGGGGACGGGAAATACCCCTTGGGTGGCGAGACAGATGTATATCTTGAATCGCTTGTTCCAAACGACTGATTCGAGTCTCCAGATTGTTTTCTGTAGATCGAGACGGATGGCTTGCGACTCGGTGTGAGGATATGGACGTGGCGGAAATCATGGGTTTCCAATCTGGCAAGTGTGGCAATTGATCCAGGGGCACGTCGTTGGCCGCTGCCAGGATGACTTTCCATGCCGTGTGGCAGGCGCTGCAAAAATAGCTCACGCAGGAGCGATGTATCGGCGTCGGCAGTAACGTCACCCATACGTTGCCGTATCCGGCGCCGTAGCTGAGACGGACGTTAATCACCGAGCTCTTCCATGTTGAGCAGGTGTTGAAGCACGTTAGAACAAGGCAAACGTCCGTTGCCACACGCTTCGGCCGGGTACAATGTACTCCCGATGAAACAGCAAACACAAAACGTGTAATCCGAGATCGTTGGTATGCAACACAACCCGTGAAGCTGTCACAAGCACCGTAAACGCGAAGTCAACACGTCAGAAATTTCATCACGCGGTCACCAACTCACTGACCGAGTCACAGCATGTGAGAATTAATGCGCGATTCCCGTGTTCAAAACGTTCAAACTAACATGGCAACTGCTGATCAAAGATGACAAAAAGGCCAAATTACAGTGTGTTCTCAGGGAAATAACGTGATTCGTCTGCTCTTCTCTTTCAAAGGCTACGATGGACAACCCGAAGGGATTTCGTTGGAACTATTTTCTAGGTTGTATGAAGGACAGTGTCAGTTGGCCTCTTGTTTTTCGTCGTCGCACTCTCTTTCTCCGTTTCCCCCTCCGCCGCCTCCACGTGGTCCGCGCCGGCCGATCACCGCTGGCCGGGCTGGCCGCCCGTGTTTTCGTGTACGTTTTTTTCTCTTTCTTGCTGTGCGCACAAGCAGCACGGGCACGGATAGAGTTCCTTAGGGAGCCTATACAGGAACTCTAGGCATGGAGACGCAATGGCGCCGCCAACGTCGTGCGCCGTTGGCTGAGCCGCCGAGTCAGCTGCCGGTGCCGCCGAGTCGCGACGGGAATGCCGCTCGCGTGCGTGTTTGGGCAACCCGCCGAATGCCTGTGCCCGCCTTGCGGATGTGCAAGTGTCTTGCATTATCAGTGTCATATTCAAGGCGTCATTAACACGTGAGGAGATGACCGGGCAATCAGTCAAGCAGAGCAGAGCAAATGCATCGTCTAAAAATATGCGTTGGCGTATATTGGGCGATAAAGTAGATTAAAACTCGAAACTGGTAGACTCTTAAATCGTCTTGTCCGATTATAATTTCCGTCCTGCAACTCCCTATGTCAAAGACTAAAAACGAAAAGAAGAAGCTTAACTGTATTAAGCCGCATGGAGTCACCGGCCGGAATCGATTGAAAGGCGGGTGATGCACCCGCCTTGGAATCCGACAGGGATTTGACATTTTTGTACGGTTTGGCAAAAACGATCTCTACACAAATCATAAAAAAATTAAAACAGTTTCAATAGTAATTCAGCATGTCCATGTCGTACTGGAATCACCGGAGTGGATATTGATAATGCCGGAACGCCTAGATTGGGTGTGGATTGAATCCAGTCCTTGACCCGGTCTGGACTGGATCCAGGCCGGGAGTAGGATGCCCCGGCTAGAGCAGGGATTCAAGTGGGACACCACCTGATCCAGGCTGGATCTGACATTTTAGTATGCGATTGCAATCGAAACAGGAGCATTTTCGAAAATATTAAAATTAACAAAAATGTTAGTGCTACACACACAAAAATAAAATAAGCCACTGAGAACATAGGTAATTACCGTTCTCTTTCTTTACTTACAGTATTTTCAAAAGTTTTCGAGAAAGTATTATATGAATCAAATGATGCATCATTTTCTTCTCTCTACTTGAAAGGTGGCAACTAGGGCGAAAAGCTGCTACAAGAGCAACTTGACGGCCGCCATAACTGTTTAATCAATTTCTCTGAGAGCCATAGTTTGTTAAACACCACACAGCACACCAGATCTGCTGGTGACACTATATGCAATAATTACGACACATGACACTCAGCACGATATACAGTGAGGTTGTTTTTAATCAAACTGATAGATTGTGGGAAATTCCTAAAATTTAAAACAATGCGGTTTGTGCAGGAGAGTTATACGGTAAGGGGGAATTTATAGAGGCGAATAATCTTCGCAATAAGTAAATAAATTAACTAATTTTGTAAATAAACATTTTAATGAGTGACATTATATGCATGGCTTCAATTATAAACTTGTTGACCATCTTTGAATGCCACTAAATCAGTCAATTGTAGAACGACCTGTATCACGTGGGAAACGTGGGGGTGCACCAAAGTTACCGCTCGTGCGGCAGGCGCAAAGCTGTCGGTGGGGAAACGAGGATGTAGATTATCATCCGGCGTTTCCCCACCTGGCGCCTGCTGCACGAGTGGGAACCTTGGTGCAGCCCCCCTCCCCTTTCCCACGTGCTTCAAGCCGTTCTAAAGGTATTGATTTAGTGCATTTCAATGATGCTCAACAAGTTTTTAATTGACCCCAAATGTTCATTTTCACGAATTAAAAAGTAAATTAAAAAAAAAATTTTATTATTTGATTCGTCGCGAAGATTAGCTGTCTATATAATGTCCCCCTGGCCAACTCACCTGCCCAAACCGTAGCAGTGTATCCTTTACGGAGTTTTCGTAATAAATCTGCTCGAATTAAAATCAATCTGAGACGGCGAAATAATTTTAATATGAATACACGAACATGAAACAGAAAATCGCGAATAGCAATGCTGGTAATGACAATGTACAGTAATGAATATGGAAAGAGAACCCGTCTCTTGATGCCGTTTTCTTTCATTCTTTCTGATATCTTTGTTCGTGCCTTTGGGGCGCGTCCCAGCGCTGGTTTATCGCATGCGCTCTTTTTTTTTTTTTGCGTTTGTAGCAGAGGGCCACGAAGCAAGGGTCACTGGAAAGACCGCGGTCATCCGCGGGCCGGCCAGAAAGCATCGGCAGGCCAAATCTGGCCCGCAGGCCGGTGTTTGAAAAGCTCTGGTCTAGATAATAAAACTGTGTTTTTCAAATCGAAAATAAACTAAATGCCACATGAAGCTCATTTTCCACCCAAATGTAACGCCAGTGGTTAAAAAAAACAAAACGGCCGTTAATAGTAATTTTACAAATAGGGTTGCCTGATATAGACATATAATTTGTTTCTAGCTTATTTTTTTTTTTTTTTGGAGGGGGGGGGGGGGCACTCAATGCATCCCCCTACTTCCATGGCAGTGCCCCTACCTTCACCATGATAAGAGGATGATGTGGTGCTAATTTGCAAGCTTGTATGCAGCACCCTGTTCAATATGCGACCCCTCCTGTGTTTACAAGCTAGTACTCGAAACCGGAGAGAGGTTTAGCTTCATTTTTTACGTATAATGCTAGGAAAACAAAATATTGGTGGTATATTTGGACCTTGTAGAGTACTCACCTGATCGGTTCCTCACGGGGTAGTTCGATGCATTCATCAAAAATCTCCTGATTTCCTCTGCATTTGAAAATATATTAGTTTGTTGGAAGCGGACCCCTTTGTACTTCCGCATCAAATAAAATTAAACTTTCACCGAAGAGTTACAAGCACAAATAAACACAGATTGGTCAATAGATTTAAATGATCATATATGTTTTTGTCTACAGATGTCTAAACTCGTGAATAGCGTAGTCTCTTTTTCACGCCTAATACTTACATCTAAATGAGGTAAATACCGTTCAAAATAAAGCGCTTCTTCATTTGACAACCGAAAAATTATTTTACACAGGTGTTTTAAGACAAAGGAAAAAAAAAGTGAGCTAAGAAAATCCCTCATTTGAACTCGAAGCCCACAGGATAAAAGTGAGCATAGCCTTGGTTAATGCCTGTCTCCGCTATCGCAGACTGCGAATTGCCCTCTTGAAGTGATAGGCACAACGCTGTCCGCCTGATAGTTTTTCCTGTCTTCGAATCAGGCATTTTTGGAGTGGAACAATACAATAGCAAGAAGTTTACTAGAACTGTAGTTACTTAAATCGTCAATGCTTTTTAGATTTCCGTATACAAGTCGAGTTTTATTGATGAAGCGGTGTAAGGAGTTCAGGCTTTGGAAATGCCCTCGTTAAGCACCAAATCCTTTTGCTTAACGAGAACTTATTTAAAAGCTGTGAGTTACTACTGGTGTGACCATATTGCAATAGACACACGAGCATGCTCTGAAGGGTAACGTTCGTCGGACCATCTTGACAAATTCCAGGAAAGTGATCAGTTCCCTCTTCTGCACCACCAATAAAACACTCACTGACAGCTTATAAAAAAACCGGGCGTGCCCAATATAATAGGACAATTCCTGAGTAATGATTGCAATGAATCGACACCACCTATACTCCGCTTCATCTGAAGTTCGAGCGGAGCTAAAAACTAGTTGCCACACGGGCACAAGCGGACAGGCTAAACAGGCGATGTCTGCGATGTCTTGACGCATTGTTCGCTCTTAAATGCATCAGACGGCGATAACACAGGCATGCAAACAGGGAAAACGCCATGACCTGACGCTTTTCGAAAAAAACAACGACTCTTTTGGTTAAATTGGTTTTTCGTGCTTGTAGCGCTCGGGTCAGACATGAAACAGAGTATATATACTAAGATAATTGAATTTACCTGCATCAGCCTGCGCCGTTGCAGAAAGGTGTAGCTCAGTGCAGAAAACTACAGTGCAGTGTACTTCCGGTTGTCAACTGACAAGGCCTTCTTACTCTCTTCCATGACGTCACTAAGGGTTTGATAGCGAGCGGTGGTTAAGTTGATTCGCTCCCTCCTTCACATTTGTTATTAAAGTCACGTGATCTTGTTGGCGCGGCAAAGAGCCACCAAACCTACTGCTTGTAGATAATTGATAAAGTGGTTTGCTGCCTGCCATGGTTTTCTGTTGTTTTAGTGCATTGTCAAAAGGTTGTTGTGACAAGCTCCCATACAATTAGGATTCTGTGTTTTCGGTTTTTATTTTTCATCAAATTCGGAAGGTGTCCATCCGAGTTTATTTTTTGCCCAATATTCGGAGTGTGTTGAAATTTATTTTTGTTTGATTTCGAATCCTCCGCAATTCGGAGTTTAATTTGGCAGTGTTTCCTTTTAAAAAATAACATTCGGGTGTAAACACTATGCTACATAAAAACAAACGCGCCTGTATTAAAGAATACTTCATCAGATGGATTTGGCCTTGGTGCCAATGTAATTGGCACTAATAATTTGTCCCACGACAAAAGTTGCAAACAACTGTTGCTTTGATAAACATTGATACTTTAAAATCAATAAACTCCTGGAGGTAGTCTTTGGGAAGCTGGTATTCGTCCCATCCTATTCCATCAACCTACGCCACGGCCGCGCGCCGTGGAGTGGTAAAGGATGTAATAGAGAAGCTTCAACTGCTCTCTTTTTCGTTTTACGCAATCTCCACGATCCATAGCTTTCACTGTCACAAAAAACAGAGCCTCTCATTCCTCTTAAAAACCTATAATATGGCCCAAACTGGAAACCAAAACAGTTGCTTTTGTCGTGACCCGAAAATGCCTGTTGTCCCGAATGAACCTTGACGAGATAAGCCGTAAGACACCTTGTGATAGTGGTTCAAGATTTGAAAGATAACTATGGTGGCATTTTCCCAGGACCATTAACCCTGTGCGCCGATTAAACTTAATTGTAAATACCGTATTTTTTTTAGGGGGGGGGGGAGGGGGGTGGCATTGGCACATCAGAATTTGGAGTTTATCGGAGAAATTCGAATTGACCGAAATTTTACTGGCGGGTGTTTTTCGGACTTTTTTCGGATTTATCCGAAAACGCGGAACCTTAATATGCATTTTATGGTGCGTTGTAATACTTACATATTTACATGTATTAAAAGAAAACTAGAACGACATTCTGAAAGAAGTATAATTTGTTGATGCGATTTGCAGTTCATCGGGACAGTCATAAAAATTTCAAGGGGTAGCCACATATAATATAATGAAGCAAACAGTTCTCAAAACAATTCGTTTAATGTTTTGTATGGTAGAGTAAGCAGCAAAATTCTTTTTTTACGTGAATGAAGAAAATAATATATATACACAAAATCAAATTGCCTATCGAGAAATGACATGAGAATTTCATTTCGTTCCCAGGAAGCAAAGAAAAAAGAGTAAATAATAAAACTACAAAATATATTGCCTCTTTCTCAACTGCAATACGAATATGGTTTGCTCCTCACTTTAAGAAATCTGGCGCGGCTACCCTTCTGCAATAAACTTGAGAAAGCAAATCGCTGCAATGTATATATGGAGGACGCTGGACGAATGACAAGGGTGAGAATATATTTAGACCCCAGAAAACCGTCTGCGCTATAGCCTGGAGCTTGGTGAGACGTTATGCTCAGAGCAACAATGCAGACATTTTTTTTGTAGGTTTAGATAATAGAGGTGTGCTAATACTGGTTTTAATAGAGGAACGCAGTGTCATTCCTACGCTCTTAGAAATAGGGGGTATAGTAGTTACAGCCCTCTTTCCATATATAACATCCCAAAAACTACAATTCGACGTTCAGTTTACTGACGTCGAACCGATCATACCAAATATCACGAGCGGCTTGATAGTCGAGTGATACAACTGATTGAAATAGCTAATGAGGAAAACACTCCAGATTTTGTTGGCCCGGCTGCTGCAAAACCTCAGTGTTTTGTTTAGTCTTTGATACGTATGTACATTAGCTATTATTAAGTTATATCATACAACTATCAAGCCGCTCGTCAGTTCGACGTCTTCGGACTGAACGTCAAAATGTAGTTCCGGAATAAAACATACGGGACAAGGAGTGTAAGTACTAGACCGCCTATTTCTGAGAGTAGTCTTAACACTCTAAAGAGAACCGGTTTTCGTGGCTTTCACTTGCAATGCGCAGGTTATGAACGATGCAGTGGTATTCGATTTGAACCGGTATTCGCACAGCCCTAGTTTAAACATCTTATCAGCCCCTCCAATCGCCGAGCTCTACGCGTAGTTTGCAGAGATTTGTTCTCGCAAGCGCTTTAGGGGGAAGCAAACGCTCCAAATTTCTTAGCGTGCAGTCTCAAGGGGAGAAATGTTAATTAACGCTGTATTATTTCTTCACCCTCTAAATTTTACGTGATCCTAAATTCAGCGTTGAATTAACCTTACGCGTGTACTTGATTGTGATCCGCGTTGTCTAGACCTTTAAGTGTGAAGTAACTTCTAAAGCAGAATGAAGACCAATTAACAGGTAACACAGGAAGACCTCATGCCACAATTGAGGCCCTAATAGTTTCCTTCTTGAACATATCAGGGCATCATGATATCAATTATCTTAAGACGGAAGTCGACAACGTCGTACCTGACCGGTTGTTCCTGATGTCTCCAGGCGGATACGTGACAACTGGCTCGGGCACTGCATGGGGCATCATATATTGCTAAAGTGTCAGCTTGTGATATAATTTCTAACTTTATTGAAAATAATTACAATAAAAAATGACAGGAATAAGACACAGTACTTAAAAAAAAAAGAACTTTAACACATTGTGATTGAAATTATGCGCCAAGAGACTGAGGGAGAGGAGAAGACGTGAGCGCGCTGGGACGTCAGAACGCCATGCTTTGATTCGAACGATTTGTGGGTTGACTTAACGCCAGCTGCCTTTTTCTGCACTCCGCTCGTCGAACACAGTCGTAAGCGAGAGCCAAGAATTTGAGCCTGCGTTCCGCGTTTTAACGCGTTCGACGAGTGCAGTGGAGACAAAGGCAGGTACCTTTAGGTCTACCCACTAACCATACCAAACAAAGCTCAGCGTTATGTGATCCCAGCGCTCTCTCGCCTTGTCCTCTCTCTTACGTTCTCACCGCATTGTTTTGAAACTCATTACTACTTCGAAATTTTGTGATACAGCTTTTTCAGGGGATACCTAACGTTTTAGTAGGCTGAGCTTTTAACAACTAAATGCACAAATTTCCATACCCCTATGTTGTCATATCCGGCATCATGGATGTTTCAGTTGGAAATTCTTCGATCGGGCGTGCTTTAGAGAGTTCTACTTTAAATAAAATTCACGGAAATCTCGTTTTTTTTTTCTCTGCTACAGATGTTCATTGATAATATGATTAAAGCCGTCGTAGGTTAATTAAGAAAACGATATTCACGGGTGAGACTTTCATTCGAACATATCTTTTTAATAATGGTGGTTGAGGATTAGACGAGTGCCGTCTTCAACCTGTCTTTATCAGACTCGGCGTACATTAGATGAAGGGGTAAACGTCTTGGTAAGTTGACTATGTCACGCTTGACTCGGCAAAGCGGACACTTTCACACACGTCTCACGTGAGCTTGCAGCACTCCTTTATTCTCCTTGCGCCTTTTTCCACTGCCCCCCGCCTCCCGCTGCCTCCCGCGACCCCGGGAGCGGGGACAATCGCTGTCCCTAGGAATTTCCCCCTAGGGAGGGAGTGTCCCCGCACGGTTCCGGTTGTCGTTGGCGCCATATACTCCTTAGTAGGGATGCCGCGAACCACCCTAGGTTCGAATTTGAAAGGTTTCGATATTTTCGAACCGAACTGATGTTCGAAATCGAAAGGTTTCGATATTTTCAACCGTACGGAGGTTCGAATTAAAAAAATTCGCAACTTTCAAAAATCGTGGAGATTTCGAATTCGAAAAGTTCGAAGCTTTCACGGTTTCTAAAAGTTCGGGTTCAATTATTTCGAATATTTTTTTACTTGAGGTTTGAAACATTCGAAGATTTCGACCTTTCCTGACTTGAAAATTCGAGAGATTCGAATGTTTCGAATTTATTTGGATCTGAAATTCGAAAAATTCGAACTTTTCGAATTCTTATAAACATAATGATTCCGAAGATCTCGAATTTCTTTCTACATAAAGTTCGAAAAGTTTGAAAGTTTCGATTCTCTTTCAGGGCTAATTTTGAAAAAAAAAAAAAAAAAAACTTCTAAGGTTTCCAATTTCTTTGAAGTTCAAGTGCGCAAAGTTCGAGGTTCGGTTTTAATGTTCCGCCACAGTTTCAGTTTCAAATAACGTTTTCACGCCTCACTGGTTTTCACGAAATCAGGTTTAGAAACGTTCGGGTGTGATATTTAGACTGCGTGAAGTTGGTCAGGCAATGAAATGAGACGACGAGTTTCCCGGATGTGTTGGTATATTTGCCAGCGCAGAGTGACGTTTGACCATAGATCAGTAATTGTGACCACCAACCCGGGGTGGTCATTAACGTGCATCACGAAGTAGTGATCACACAAACGCACTGTTTAACGATACTCATCCAGTTTGAAACGGCCAGGGGCAGGCAGGTGGTTGAGGCTCAGAAAAACCTTGAAGCGATCTGGCAAACTGCCTCCTTACCCCCTTGCACGCTGGTAGTAATCCGATCAAACGCCGCCCAAGCGACGCTGGCATATAGTAAGTTTAGTTTGTACATGATGCAAAACCCTAAGACTGGGAATGAAATTTGAAAAAAAAAAGTGTAAGAAGACAGAAAAAAGGGGACAGGATAACGCCTGAAACTCAGCTCTGGGAATGAAATTTGAAAGAAAAAGTGGAAGACAGAAAAAAGGGGGCAGGACAACGTCTCTAACAGAGCTCAGGACAACGTCTCAAAATCGACTCAGCTGAAAAGTCAGCTCAGGACAACGTCTCAAACTCAACTCAGTTGAGTTCGAGACGTTATCATGTCCCCTTTTTTCTTTCTTCTTACACAATTTCTTGCGAATTTCATTCCCAGTCTCAGAATTTTGCATCATGATCAACATATATCAGCTCGCCTGCACCTTGACAATTTTTTTATTTGTAATTGCTTTGGAGGTTTATTTTCCGGGACGGAAGAAACGCCCAGCAAAAAGCACAGAAGCTGATACAACTTGAGGTCGAGGAGCGTTCTACCATATCAGTGGTGTCGGAAGAGGAAAAACGGGTGCTCCAGTCTCTCCCCGCCCCCCCCCCCCCACCTCCCCCTCCCCCACAGATATTTCGGACTGTTAAAGTAAACAAACAATGCGGGGAAAGAGGGCATGGTCGAGCTCATGTAATCCGAAAGTATTTAGGCATATGTATAGCTACTGTCGCTCTTCACTGCATAAAAGATCGCGTAGATGGTCATTGTTAGAAACTCGTTGTCAGAAGGCACTACTCGTCACATGCTCGGTGGCTCGGATGTTCAAAGCTATGTGTTTTCGACCTAAATAACTGTGCCATTGGTAAAAAAATAATAAATAAATAAACATAACAATAAATGCAAAAATGAAAAGCTGGAGAGAAACAAAAAACAAAACAAAACAAAAGAAAAACTATCAAGAACCTGCCGGAAGTGTTGTATTCTTGCATATTCAGAGGCCCAAAACTATGAAACAAGTTTCTCCTACCAAAATGTGTACAGGCCAAAAGAAACACGCCACAGGAACGTGAAAGGAAAAAAAAAATTAAAATTGTTTTTTTTTTTAATGACATGCTGAACTTGAACAATTTTAGAAATCTTCTGCCATGAGTTAATTTATTCCTCAACGTGAAAAAACAATAAATACATTATTTTGTATTCTGCAGATGGTAATGATTATGTACTGTCTGTGGTGTTAATTTAAATGCGATACCTCAAACAATGTAGACGAAACAAATGACCAAGTTTAGGGCATAATTGCCCGTAGATACATGTTTGGATATTTCTTCGAAACTCGTCTTGAATAACAATAATTATATCTTAAGACGACACTTACCTAGGCTATACATAGATCATTCTTAAAAAGTTTAACATCTCTACCTTAAATAGCTTCGGCTATAGCGCGCTTCAAATATGTCACAAACGACAATTCTCAAAAACCCGTCGTCCTTCCTCGCTCCTTCGGGAATCTATTTCTTTAAAACCAAGCATGCCAGATGATTGAAATAAACGGCATTGTCTTTCGCAAGGAATGCGGCACCGCATGTAAAATTCAAAAAAAAAATTACGAATGTACCTCACTGCTTGAATCCAAATGAAACCGCCAGCCGGTCTTTCGAAGTTTGTCGACCTTTAAATTTTTCAGGAATCGAAAGTTCGACAATTTTCGAAATCTTTGGAATAATAAGTTCGAAAGTTTGAAATTTATCGAATTTCTTAGCGTAGGAAGTTCGAAAGTTCGAAAAGCTTCGAACTTTTTAGTGCAAGAAGTTAGAAAGTTCGAAAATCATCGAATTTTTTAGTCTATCAAGTTCGAAAGTTCGACGAGCATCGAATTTTGCAGCGTAATAAGTTCGAAATTTCGAAAAGCGTCGAACTTCTTAGTTTAATAAGTTCGAAAATTCGACTTCCGTCGAATTTCTCGATATAGAAAGGTCGAAAATTCGTAATCTTTCGAACCTTTCGAACCGCTTAATTCGATCATCGAACCTTCGGTTCCAATAAGTTCGCGGCATCCCTACTCCTTAGGCCCGGTTCAGACGGAGCAATTTCGCCCAGCAACTTGGCGTCGCAATACCAGCAACACGGGCCGTCCGCGTTCACACGCAGCAACCGAATTGCTCCTTCTTGCTATCATCATCATTCACTTTGAATTTTCTTGCACTATTTAGACGCCCAGCTACGCGCTAAAAACGTGTTTTTTATATCTTTAAATGGCGTAGAGAATACTAACTTATCTTTCTGAAAAGGTTTATTTCCAAAAACGATCGATTTCAAACCAGAACAAAGTCTTTAGCTGTCATCATCACCACCACGGGGTGTCAGGTGAAAATATCGCGTCCCTGATTGGCTGCTGCCACTTCAAACGGTTCCGAGTTGTTCGAGTTGCTTGTCCGTTCCGAGCCGGACCCGATCACAGCAATTCGTGTCGATCTAGGGAAAGCTAGGGAACAAACCGCCAGCAACCTCAAAATTGCTGGAAAAGTGGCCCCGTCTGAAGCGGGCCTTACAACTAATTAATTAAAAGTCGATAATGAACTATTTAATTACTTGTTTTAGGGGTTATGTTGTAATTGCAGTATTGACGGCAATTACTTTAGAGGCCAGACCAATTCAAATAATTTGCCAAAATATAAAATATGTTCACGTTTGTAACCCGATTTCAAAATTAGGCGGAAAAAGCACGCCGCAAGCCCTGCCCATAACGACGCTTGAAATAGTGATGTTGTCGTCTCAATGATATCAATAGGGAGTTTAGCGAGTCGTTTTTCGAGCCCACGGTTCCGAAATCACGAACGGTGCAGCTGGTCTGTTCCGTGAAACCGCACGTGAAATTTGACATATTTTAGCAAACCGTGAAACTGGCGCAAACGTGTGAACGATGATGATGATTGTGTTTGACCGGTGGCGCCATCTTCTAGTAAACATGTGAAACATTCTGCAACGTGTATGTTCGTGGCGGCTCGTGTTTCCGGCGTACAACTGATGTAAACAAGACGGCCGACGTAACATTTGCTGGTCGGAATTTCAAGAACTGCGAAGCTAGATAGAGTAAAAAGTATCTGAACGACCGTAAAGTTATGTGGTGTGTCTCCATCATTTTGAACTTGAACGATCGTTCATGTTGTGTGCCGTCGAACCAAATCATTTCGTCTACGCGCGGTCGCCACGGCAGCTAGTCTGCCCGCAGATCGCAAACTTTTACTACCATGCGCACTTTATAGCATTCACGATCGCTTATTGTTGTGAGCAGTCTTTGAAATGATTTTGTTCAACCTCTCAAATGAAGCAGACCAACAGGATGGCAAATCGCCTCCCGCTGTCATAAGCCTAACGCTCGGCTGGGTCGGCGAAGTCAGTCGCCACACCGACCGCCATCTTTTTTTTACCCGAGTCGTCAACGATGCTGGCTGCGTCGCGGTGACGACTCCAGCGGCCGGAATGGGAGAAACGAACGACAAGAGCCTCCCGATGCCCCGAACGACTCGCGCGCGCATGCGCAGTGGCGTCGCCGATGGGTTCGTTCGTGTGGAAACGAATTGCTAAAACTACACAAGTTACGATCATTGACTAAAACGACTACATCACTATTCTAAGCTTCACTGTGGGCAAGGCTTGCGGCGCGCTACTTGCGCGCCATTTTTAAACTAAGTAAAAAAAAAGGTGAATGCTCATCAATTAATATCTAAAAATACATTACATTTTTGCAAGTTATCTTAGTCGGTTTGGCGTCTAATTGTAATTGCCGCCAATACTGCAGTCAAAATCTTACCCCAAACGTAACCATTAACGAATTAATTAACAAATGTTTGTTTATTAGTTAACTTACCATGACGATTATTCACTCTTCTAATGTCCGCCGAGTCTGATAAAGTCTTGGTGAAGACAACAATTGTCTAACTCTCGCCCTCTTTTTTTTTTTTAACCCGCTGAATTTAAAATCAAACACCCTTTATAATATGACTATCCGACAGTCGGTTTTTGATGCAATCGCTTATGTAAGCTGTTACCAAAAGTATTCATAAAAAATCATGTGTTAAAACTTCAGACCTTGAAGCTCTGAACCTTTTGAGCATTTCAACAGATAAGTCCATCAGCTCTTCGCTCTTCACCATTTCACACTTTTAGTCAATCCGCAATTTCGATATCTAATGGTACACAAGACAACTGTACGCATTTACTATCGCAAATCGAATTAGTGATCAACATTTTGTGCAGCTTCATTTTATCTAAGTCAGTTCAGCACATAGTCTTCCACTCGAATAGTTTAAATAAAATGGTAGTATAACATGAAACCTGACATTGAATACCCCTCGGTTAGACGGAAGCACTACAAAACAAATTACATGGCGACAGTATCTGCGCACCCATGCTTGCATAATAGTATGGAAAAAGTATCCCACATTAATAATAATAATAATAATAATAATATTTTATTTCCATCACACTTGATGGCGGCGACCAAGGGAAAAAGCTGCATACACAGCTTGACGAGCCCTTGACCGCCTACAGTGCACGGCGACGGAACACAACAGGAAAAACAAAAAACACACACAAAAACAACATACATACACACAGAGGTTGCAACACGGAAAAATTCACCATGGCAGATAAAGCAATATAATCAAATACGAGAACAGTGATTTTAACTAGTTATCATGACCACCCATAATATATAATGAACGGATTTCCCCTATTGACATTTTATTCCAGTCCAAGTTTTTCGATTCGTAAAGATTTAGTAAATTAGGAATATTGTGCCTCAGCATTTGAGTGCCATAATTTGTTCTTGGCGTGACCACCCCCCAACATTCAGCGCCTCGAGTAGGATAAGTAATAATATTTTTTGAGAGGCGGCCAAGGGTTACTAGAAAGTTTGTGTTCCTAATTAGCTCTATCTTAAGGCTTGTACTGAGCCTGTAAGAATACAAAGTGTGCACATTGATTATGCGGAACTTTTTGAATAGGTCGGATGTATGCGATTGAAATGGGACATCGGCTATGGCTCTTATTGCTTTTTTTTGTAACAAATGTATCCTTTCAAGATTCGTTGAAATGGTGGCACCCCAAACTAAATTACAATAATTTAAGTGCGAGTAGAACAAGGAATTATAAACTAGTAACTTGACATGTATCGGTAAGGTATAACGATGGCGGTTTAACATGCCGACAGTTCTAGACAGCTTTGTTATAAGGTAGTTAACATGTTCATCCCACGACATATTATCCGAAAAAATTATGCCTAGAATTTTGAAGGAATTTACAATCTCAATCTTGGTTGAGTCTAAACTAAGATCTCTCGTAATGTTGATTATTTTATTTTTCGGGCGAAAGAGCACTGCTTTTGATTTTTTAGTGTTTATTTGAATTGGTAAATATATCCGTCAATACCAAGCAGAAAACTGCATTTTACATCGTCGGAGTCAGGAAACTGCACCACTTAAAATGCGATCTCACCTGCGAAGCCTTGCCAGATCACCAAGACACCCACGACAATTGCCAAAAGCATTCCTCAAATGAAGCTGGGAATATTTATCTGCAATATTGACACGGAATATAAGTTAGGTCGGCACTCATGAATTATATGGAAAGTCTCCAACGAAATATAGGTTTCTAAAACAAGCCAAAAAAGTGACGCCTGCACATAGAATGCTATACGTTTCAACGAATCTTCATTGGCGTGGTGGATTTTACTTTGGAAAATTATAAGGCCTGCCTACCTTTCTGTGAAAAAAATGAGACCAATAAACTTGCCGGGGTTAACGGCGGACGACGGATTACGCCATCTGATCGCTCCGCACATCGGGAGATTGCGCAACAAGTTACAACCATTGCTAACTCGGGCGTCTTCGACTACGTCCGCCGTTGAAACTGGCAGGCTTGTTTGTTTCAAATTGCAGAGAAAAAGAGTTACGTGTTAAGATTTCATCAGGTAAAAGGCTGCATCTAAATGAACATTCGGTGAAAGTTTGAGCTTTAGATGTGCAGGTGCTGACTTTTGCGGCTCGTTTTACGGCACTAGAATCTATTCTGGACATACTAGCTGTTGGCGACTCCAGCAAAATCAAAGGCACCTAGCGGCTAGAATAGAAAGCTGTGGCAATAGGTTCACACACCAGCCTTCTTGAGTGAATCGGATATTCACAGCGCCTGGCGGTCTAAAGTCAAAGCTGTGAAAGTAGGTTCGAAAACACTCGGTGAAAATTGCCAATAACTAAATAAAAACAAAAGCCACAAAACATCGCCCATCAATCCTGTAAATATAACGAGACCCCCTAATAGGTATATTTCCAGTAACAATGGTTACACGGCAAGTATATTTCTGAAACACACTTTAGGTGTTAGTCCTTGAACAAGCTTTTACATCATTAAGGGTAGAAAACATATGGTGTGAACTTCGGCCAAACAAGTAGTGTCGAACGTTTGCTCCGATAAACATGATCCCATCTGAACAAGCCTAATCTAACATCAGAAAAAGGCAGCGGACCTGTAATGAATCTGAATTAAGTAATAATACATAATTTAAGTAATAACTTAAAAGATGGGTACAAGCTGGTGAAGTTTTAAAAACTTGATACCCGAAACGGATACAAAAAAGAGGGACAAAAGGACACCGGAATGCGTCTGTATGGTCCCCCGTTTTGTTCCTCAGTTTTGGGTTTCCAAAATGTTGTCAGCCAGTTTAATGAATTTGAGCCACTCACCTTTTTACGTAGCTAAAGATTTTCGATTCAACCAGGGTGAACTGAAATGGACCTGATATTGAGGTGCAAGGATGAAGAACCACATACCTGGTGACAAAAAAGGATGCTTGCACGGTGATTGCTAGTTGTGTTTTGTGACCTGGCTGGTCTACGAACTTGTGACTGTAAAATTGGTTCTCGTATTTCTGACCCTCGTTGAAACTGCAGCTCTGACTAAGAAGGGATGGCGTTATATCTGCTACTGCTGGCAGCTCCATATTGAAAAGAATATCGGCGAGTAAGTTAAGAACGCGGCTCGATTTACGTCATCAAACATGTTTTGACTTACGTATTGTTTAGCTACTTTTTTTCTCAGAAATAATGGTGCCCTTTATTGTCGGACGCACATGCTTCGACGCTCATACCCCTTTATTCTGCCCGGCGTTTATGGTTGTTACTATGATTTGAAGCGAACTTGTACTCGCGGTTCTGCACAATTTTTTTGTTTTTGTTGGTGAAAATAAAATGTGCTGGCGGTTTAAGCTAAGCACTATGAATTTTAGGAGCAACACTTTCTGATGAGGTTTTTTTAACCTGGAACTTTCTTTGGCTAGGTGTTCGGCAATTTGTGAAGTACTGATAAAAGCGCGTCCACGAGTCGCGACACTGATTGGCTTCGAGGGGCGTGGGGGGGGGGGGGAAGGGGAGGCTACCGCAATAAAAAAGCGCTCGCGCCTGGCCGAAATCAAACCGAGACAATTTATATTATTAAGCGAATGTCACACATCCCAGCGAATCGGGGTGCTATTGAGCGAGAAAATCCCGCTGGGCATCCGGCTCTGCGTCTGGCAGATAGCAACTTGACACCTTTCAGGGATCAGTGATCATGACATAGCCGCTGTAAACATAAACTGCAAGCTAGCAATGCCGGTAAGGCCGTGCACACGAAAAGTTTACTTTTATGGTCAGGCTAATGACACTGGCCTTGCCGAAGAACAAGTGCTGTTTTTTCGGTTTTGGAGTGCGCAGTTACAGGATAGACGTTGACAATCTGTTGAAACTTCTTAAGTACAGGCTTATTAATTTATTTGATTTACGTGTCCGTAATAAAGTAATTACACCATGGAAGCGAAATCTCAAGCTTTGGATAAATATGAATACACGGCGGTTATTAAGAAAGAAGTAACGTTCTTACGTATCATACCGCGGAACGTACAAGGTTGTGTGACCTTGGGAAACTTCTTAAAAGCAACTTAGAAGGTTTATCATCGTAACTTAAATGATCCACTTAAGAGGAACCCTAAATAATTTTGGAAGTTTGTTAAGAGCAACAAAAATGACCAAGTAGGTATTCCGCCAATCGATGGAACCGGCCAGGCTCTCAACGATGACCAGGAAAAACCAACGTATTTCAGAAACTACTTCGAGGCAGAATTTACTCTTCCTGTTTCTTGTGACTGTTCAGTATTGATCTCTGACGACACTGGCAAACAGTATGAAACAGCTCGTGTTTAACTCGGATGGCCTAGTTAAACGTCTTGAATCGCTCATTCCTGACAAGTCAACCGGCCCTGATGGCATTCCAAACAGGGTCTTCAAAGAGAGTTCTGGTGTGTTTTCAATGTGTCTGTTTGTCTTGTTCACTAAATCGCTCATAGACTGGTGTTCGCTTGGGATTGGAAGATGGCTTATTCGTGCCTGTTCATAAAAGCGGCCCCCAAAACAAAGTAGAAAATTACAGTCCCATTCACTTTCAGCACGACTCCTAAATTCATGGACCATATAATTTACACGAACATTGTACAACATTTACACTCGAACCATTTCTTCGATCCATTTCAACATCAGTTCCGCCCAGGCTTGTCTTGTGCAACTCAGTTGGTGGAGTTTTATCATGACCTGGCGAACACATGCGACAAGGGCGTTCAATGTGACTGTATTTTTCTTGATTTCCGGAAAATTTTCGACCTTGTTTCACACAAATTTGTTCTTCATCAAAATAAAGGCCCTCAAAATGTTGGATGATGTTCTCGGGAGGTTAGTTTACTATTTATGTGGTGGGACTCAATCAGTGAAAATTAACGGTGAGTCATCTAATTTTATCCCGGTCACTCCTAGTGTGCCCCACGGCTCTGTGGTGGGACTGCTTTTATTTTTAATATTTATTAATGATATGTTTCAAAGCATTTCCTCCTCTATCGTCTTTATACAAATTTTTGTGTTGTTTATCGTGCAGCAAGTGCTCTTAATGATTGCACGGCTTTCCAGGGGGACATTGATCGTATAGCAACCTGGAGCTCCACATGAATGATGAATTTGGATGTTGCGAAATGCCATTTTGTCAGATTTAAAAGAAAAAGAAACCCTCTCATCAGCATGTACCACATCACCAACATCAGTATCATACTGTCACTGCATGTAAAATATTTGGGTGTCTATTTTCACATAATCTTTCCTGGAACCACCATATTGATTACATGACCGCTTAGGCTAACGAGAGGCTATGATTCATCAAACGCAATTTTAGAGACTGTCCACATGAAGTTAAAAATACCTTGTACCTTACAAACATCAGGCCAATCTTCGAATTTGCTTCTTAAACCTGATACTCCTACCAGCAGTATCTAGATCATAATATTGAACGAATTCAGAACAGATCTGCCAGGTTCGTCCTGAATTCTTATAGTTGGCGTCAAAGTGTGACCGATTTAAAAATGAGCTTAGGTGGCAGCCTCTCCAATTTTGACGAGAATGCTCTCGTCTAAAACTACTACAAGCCTTTTGTCATGAAATATCTGGCATTAATAAAGCGGCATTCTTCCAGCACACTTCAGTTTTCGTAGACGTGGTCACTCAAAGATTAGACCTCTGTCATCGAAAACTGGGATCTTCAATTATTAGTGTTTTTTTCATACACTATTTAGCGATGGAATAAATTACCAGAGTAACTTTTTCGCTAGAAGAAAACTCGATTTTATTTTTTACTTCCTTGTTTAGTGTTTAATACATGTTTTATATTATTTTCCTATTTTATTGGTTCTTTACCTTATAATTATGATCTAGACTCTCCCTCTCAGCGTTCTTTTTGTGCACTGGCCACTGAAGGCAGCGCCTGCCTTTTCTTTGTACTGACGTGTCCTGTACTACTTTTGTCCCTCGCCCACTATAAGCCCCTCACGGGCAGGTATTGCAAATAAATAAATAAATTGTCACACATTTTAACGTGAAATGTTGTTTGGATAGGTGTTTGGTATTTCGTGAAGCCCAGACAAAAGCATGACCGCGAGGCTAGACACTGATTGGTTGATGGGTGGGAGAGGAGGAGTGAGGTGCTCGACGCTGATTGGTTAACGGGAAGGTCATTTGACCAGAGGGGTACGTGAGGAAGAGCTCGACCTCTGTGCGCACTCAGTGAGAGGAGCTCAGTGTATGGAAGGCTCTGAAGATCGCTAGGTTTATCAGCCCGATTAGCATTATCGCTTCATCCTGGGAACAACTATCATGCGTATAAATAGTACGCGTTAAACTATCTAATGAAGAACGTCGTGAAGGTAGGTGTTTTTCCCGTCTGGAAACTCAGAATATTCCTAAACGCTTGTGATGCTAAAACGTTCACGCTTTAAACACAATTACCTCGTAATATGCCATAAATATTTTTATACTGATTATTTCCGAAAATTAACTGGAAGAAGTGCATTCCTCTCTCTTCAGCTTCTAAAGTAGTGCGTTTAAACCGCTCGCTTCTTTCTTTTCTTTGTGCTTTAACAAACGGGAGGGTCCAAGAGCTATCATCTTAATTTCCTATTCGAACAATTCCAATTTAAAGCTGAACTCTTCCCCAATAGCTCTTACCAAATGTTCAAGATATTGGCGATCCCTATTAACGAAACATTAATTTAGAAACTTTGGTCAAACTTTCATAAATCCCAAACGAACTCCTTTGGCGTTTCTTTAAATGAACAAAGCGTAAAGAATACTAGACCGTGACCACTAAGGAGACGTGATCATCTCCATACATTTGGCACCCTCTGACAAGGTCGAGAAAAACATACGCTCTATCCAAGCGCGCGGGGCTTGCACATTGAAAAAGGGCGTACTGTACACCTTGTCCACTTTACGCACAGTGTGCAACGTCTTCGGACTCACTACGTCTGGCCATATTATTCAAAAGCTCGCTGCTAGCGTCCTTATATCGTGCCCCACTCGCTGTGTTGTGCCCTGTACAAACACAGTTAAAATCACTCCCAAAAATAAGAAGTCGATCAGTTTCAACAAACTTTCCAATGTGCTAAAAAATATTGAAAGTTCCTCCTTCACAGCATCGCGCCACGTACGCGTTAATATCACCTATCCTCCGTTTCACCTTTAAGTCCAGACGCAGCCGACGCCACGAACTGGTGGGATAAATCAGACAACGTCAAAGCGCGCTATCCTTGTGTTCGTCATGTTTCTGAAGTGTCCTATCACCGCTGAACACCCCGTAATCAGAAAGGGAAGCTCCCATGGCTTAAGATAAAGAAGGGACAAAGCCTTTACAGCGCGCGATCTCGCATCCAAAATGTATCAAAATGTCGATATTGCGAAGAATTTCGGTACAGGTTTAGGGAGCGGTTCGTTTTCCGCCGTCAAACATGTTTGCACTTCGCTGCACAGGACAAGACAAACTTGTGCAGCTGCACGAATGTTGCATTTCTCGTTCATGAAAATCTAAATTGCAGCCGGGTTCAGAAATTAATCGTGCATTTTGAGAGCAAAGGCCTCGGAAGAGGGGATTCTGTGACCCGCTGAAGTTCAATGTGACGTCGCCCATCGTACTGAGAGTTTGAAGATGTATTCCGATTGACGACTAGAACAAAATTTGACGTGAACTCTCCATAAACTCGCAAGGGAGAGACGCCACTGGGAGGGTTTGGAAACAATAGGCGCGACTGACCTCTAATGCCCAACCTTGCGATCGAATCCGTTAAAGATTTGGCTATAATTTATTTCTACCACTTGTATTGAAAGCATTTCATTTTTTATTATAGTCATTGTATTATTTGGACACTGTAACTCTTCCACGCCATTCTGCAGTTGAGGCGACGATTCACCAATAAGCGAGAGAACAATATATAATTCTTTTCATGAAAGGACATTGACACTGATATATGCCCGTCAAGGTTTTTATTTGAACATTACATATGAAAGGCCAACTACCCAGAACACAATATGCCGCTTGAAATTCATTCTTTACCGCCCGAAAACTGCTGATCGAGAACTGGCGGGTTTGAGTCGCGTTCACTATCTTCTCCATGGTCACGTGCCGTTTTCTATGGTTTAGACACACACACCAAATATAATCAAAATCATGGGTCATCGAAGGCACATATTCAATATGATAAATAGAAGAAAAAATTATACCCACTTTTTCTGACTTCTAAAAGTCTGCAAATACGCTGATTGAAAAAAACAAAACAAAAAAACTTGCACATAGATACGGAAGCACTCTGTGAATTCCTTGCGTAATTCTCATCATGGCGTCGTATCGTGGAAGTCACGGACTGGACAGCTGAACGAAGCGGACTATGTGATGGCGGCGGTCGACAGACGTGGGACCGCTACTTCAGAAAAGTTGCTCGCGGTACCGGCTAATCTGTCTAACTTTGAACGAGAAATCATTTACCGATCAAACCAATAGGGTCTATTTCGTACAACACGCCCGACCACCAAGCTGATTAGCACTAAGGCGTCAATGAGTCCTCGCCCCTTCTCGTGGCTGAAGACATCACTAGTCTTACAAAGATGAATTGGTAAGTGCTTGAAAAATGCGCTAACGTCAAGCACGGAGTGCTTGATTTTTGTATTTTGTTGGGACAAGCTACGTGCGACTTGCGAGTTTTTCGTCGGCTTCGCCCGGTCAGAAAAAAAAAAAAATACGAAAGAAAAAGAGAAAAAGGAAACGCGGTCGGATGTTGTAACCTGACTTCAGGAAAGTCTCTCCTCCTCTACATTTCTTTTTTCTTCCCGGGCCAGTTCCGGTTTCGGTTTCGAGCAGTTGCGTGTTTTGTTACTTTATTAGAAGTAGACATGACGCTGTAGCAAAATAGTGATTTGTCGTCTGACACAGTACTGAATCGCTTGGCCAAAAAGACGAAAACAACAACACTCTTTTGGGGGTGCCATTGTTTTTTCTAAAGGGGCGGTGCAACAATTTTCGAATTTTGGCCAATTAACTGCGGAAATTAAGCTGTGTCACCTATGGAACGAGGAACAAAAAACCGCATACTCTTGCAAAAAACATTTTTTTTAATGAACCAAGTCAAAGATTAAATTGCCTCTCAACTCTTCATGTCGCCTTTGGAGTGACCTACTATGGGGGATCACGTAGTTTTCTGTTGTGTTTTCTCTCCAGAGACTCCAGCCGCTTCCTCTGCGATTGTCGAGATTTAAAGGATTAGCATCGTCAAAGGTCGCGGCGAGCATTGGGCACAAAAGACGGTCTGCCACGGGGCTGACGGCGAGTGTGGCAGCGGAGGGGACAGGTTTTGTTCATTTCCGCGTATCACCCAGAGAAGCTGTCATCGTAGTTCTCGTAACCGCCACACGCGGCTCCTGATTGGCAAATAATTTGTTTTTGCTTTGCGATTACGCAGTGCAATATCAGTTTTTCGGGGCAAGGTGACTCGTTTTTGGTCACTTGTACTTGGATAAACAATATAAAAAATACAAAGTGCCAATTTTTTCCAACATTAAAATCGTTGCACTACCGTCTTTAAATCAGTATTTATAGGTAGAAAAACTATGATTTTCCTAACAGGCATCTCAAGGATTAGTGTTGCATCTATACCCAAAATAATGTTCACGTTTAATAGTGTAATTCAGCTGCTTCCATGGCGAACACATTAAGGGTGTTACAAAAAACCCTTACGATGGAACTCCCTAAAAGTCGAATTTCGGCAATCTTAGCAGCCTCTAAGAAATATTTCTTTACGAGCAGCAAGTTCACAAGCTACAAGCACAGAT